>CAVNZG010001354.1:0-26210 GCA_963693315.1 Diogma glabrata
CTCCATAGCGGCTAATCCAATTATTTATCACAGCTTCAGCGATTGTGGTTGCTTCCTGGTTGGGAATCGCACACACTTCCGGCCACTTACTGAAGTAGTCCATGATCACAAGCACATATTTATTCTGATTACCAGTTGTTGGAAATGGTCCCGCTACATCCATTGCGATCCTTTCAAATGGAGCACCTACATTGTATTGCTTCATTTTTCCATGACTTCTTCGTACGGGTCCTTTCACCGCCGCACATTTATCGCATTTTTGACACCACTCCACAATTGATTGCCGAGTCCCTGACCAGTAAAACCGTTGTCGTATTTTTGCAAGAGTCTTATTGATCCCAAGGTGACCTGTAACGACTCTAACGTTCTCGATCATGGTATTGGTTATCTAAAAGATAACCACATCGAACTTTATATTTTTGTTTTTTTTTTTTGCGTTAACAGAATCTCTAAATTGGTTGTGCAGTGGGCAGCACATTTCCTGGCTAGGTAGCAGTCGCTGAGGTGGGTCCTATCCACCGTCCAATTTAGAGCTAGAATGTGCTGCAGGTGTTGAAAGCCAGATTAACTGCAGAATTAGACTATTTTTTTCCAATAAATAAGAATGAACTGTTTGAACTAATGCTAAATGAAAGAAAGACAGATTTATTATTTGTATCAACTAACCGCTTTGAGTTGATAAATGTCCAGCCGATAAGATGATCTGGTCTTGATGATCACCTGTTCATACCCTCCCATACCATATTTGATCTTCCTCAGAAGAGGAAAACCCCATTCCTGAAATGAACCTCTGAGTAGCCTAAATCACTTAATGACGTAACCTATTTAGTGCATTCTGTTATTCATTTCACTCAATGAATTATCACTACCGTTGACCCCAACGTACACATATGAAAACTTAATGCTGAAATAAAATTGCAGTTATAAATAGAAATTTAGAATCCAACAGTTGAACAAAAACATACGCAGGAAATATATATAGGGAATAGAAAATATTTATTTAAAACAATGCGTTTGTTTCCATATAAAGGTATATACCTTGATTTATCTTACAAAAAAAATTTTAAATAAAGCTTTAGCGTAAATGAATAAATTTGTAAATATTTTGCGATTCATCAAAAAAATAAATAAATATAAATAAATAAATCAATAATAAATAGATAATTAAGTTAAAAAACAAATAAATTAATAAATAAATAAATTAACAAATAAGTTAGGGTTTACAAATATACATGTATGTGCATGCTTAATGAGAAGAAATAATAATACTTGGTATTGGAAACCATATAAGACAATACAACTGGTTTCACAATTATTAATTCAAAAAAAATTCTTAAACCTAACTTTCATACAACTTTCATACTAACTTTCATACAGCTTAACACTAGAACATATTTTACTAAGACTAAACTCCTACACTGCGGCTTTATTTGTAATTTTGATTTAATTTTTCTTTTGGATTTCGTATCAGTATCACGTATAACTTATATTTGATTGTTAGTTGTGCAGCATGAACCGTACGCTATATATTGTGATACAGCTTCCATTAGCGTAGCGGTTTATCAATGAGTGGCTTATTGACCTTTCGAGTTTTTGCAAACGAAATTCTTATATATATGTAAAATAGATTATTAGCACGGAAAGCCTACACGCCGACTTCGTTTACGATTGAATTTGATTTACAATCTTGTAGATAAAATGAACTTTATATATATATATATGCCAAGAAGCACCACGTTTTAAATAAAAATCGTATTTTAACTTAATACTTATTTTAAAACTTACGTATTTTAAGTTAAGGTTGGTGTCTAAGTTTGGTGTCGTGCTTCACGTGGGCTTCTATTTAAAAGAAAAATGAAAACACCAGTTTATAGAAAGGAAACCAAACTAACAAAAGGTTGAGTTTTAAATCGACCAGTGACTGTACATACCTTGGCAAATAAATTTTTTGTAACAAACACTGCTTCTAAATAAATAATTGAAGCCAATAATAAGCTAAAACACCAATCGTCACTTTTACTTTAACTAAGGTCTTAACACGACCACCTTTTAAATTAAACTAATTGTTCAAATAATGTAAGATGACGATGATGGTTATCCCAAAAATTTAAATTATTTTAAATGCAATTTAAATAAGTTGAAAAACTCGAATCTTCCGCTATGAAAATTTATAAAAAAACAATCATATGGTTTTGTTCAACAAATGGATTTTATATAGTGCGTGCATGTAAAGCTGGTAAAGCAAATAAAAAAAAACAAATTCAGATTTTGGGGCTTTGTGCAGCCATACAAATGCTACACTCGTGGGAACGACCCACCCCATGAGAAAAGTCTCAAACGCCGGGCATTAATAATAAATATTGCTTAAGTGCAAAAATTAAAAAAAAGTCTCTTGCTTACTAAGTGTAGGTATAAATACAGACTATAACTCTCTCACCGAATATCCTTAGCGTGGTATATTCCCAATGATTTACCAGAATCGTTTACCATTTCATAAGAAACGTTGCCAAGTTTCCTTAAAACTGTTGCAGGTATGAATTTCATAGCTAATTTTCCAGAGAAGTTCTTTGAAGCATTACTTTGTGCAAAATTTCGAATAAACACCTTTTGGCCAGGATTGAAATTTCTTGCTCTTGCCCGCAGGTTATACTGTGAACTATTTTGTTCGTGTGCTTTTTTCAACTGGTTTAAAACTACCTTTTGAGCGATGGTTAAACGGTCTGCGTTATCAGATATATACAATTGATTGTCACGAAGATCCTCTAAATTTTTTAACACCTCATATGTAGTACCATGTACGATTTTGTGTTGTCCAAAGACAAGGAAATGTGGAGCAAAACTGGTTGTCAGATGAACTGTATTACGTAAAGCACCAGCTATTTCATCCACGTGCAAATCCCAACATTGATGGTCATCTTTTAAGTAAGCTCTCACTGCTGACAAAATTGATCTGTTAACCCTCTCTGAAGTATTTGCCTGTGGTGAATACTTTGGGGTTAGCTCGTGTCTAACACCGTACTTCATCATTAAATCGTTGAATGCGGCGGAGATAAACTGTGGACCATTATCAGAGAGTATCGCCTCCGGTACTCCAAATAGATGGAAAACCTTATTCTCTAAATATTCTGTGACCTTTGAAGCACTTGCAGATCTACACGCATGCAGTAGTGGAAATCTACTATATTGGTCGAGAACGATAAATAAATGTGTGCAACCGTTTTTCGTCCTTGGGTACGGACCCAAAAAATCGATAAAAAGCCTCTGGAACGGCCGAAAAACTTCAACTTGTTTGCCCATTTCAGGTCTTGTGGAAAAGTTCACTGCTTTACTGCATTTACAGGTATCGCAGTTTGTAATATAATCTTTAATTTGAGAAATCATGGATGGCCAGAAATAATAACGCTTTAGAAGCTCAGTTGTTTTGGCAACCCCTTGATGGGCAGCTGATGGCGGATTATGTGCTCTCCTAATAAGTGCATTAGTTAGGGATTCGGGAACCACTAGTTTCCAATCCGGTATGTCTGTGATAGAATTTTGTCCTATATGCATGTATATCCGTCCATTTATCACTTTACAAGATCTGACACCTGTTTTATTCTGTTGTACAGCAGTTATTCTTTTTACATATTCTGGATCGGTAAAGGCGGTAGAATGCAGATCTACATGTAAAATGTCGTCATCACCTGGCTCAAGTGTTTCAACATTTACTCGTGATAAACTGTCTGGAACAACGTTTAATGTACCCTTCCTGTACTCAATATTAAAATCGAAGGACTGAAGCTTTATAGACCACCTTGCTAATCGGCCAGACAGCTCCTTTTGATCCATCAGCCATCGTAAACTGGAATGGTCAGTTATTATTGTGAAGGGATAACCTTCAATGTAAGGTCTAAATTTTTTGACGCTCATTACAGCTGCTAGACACTCCAGTTCTGTAATACTGTAATTCCTTTGTGCTCTGTTTAGTTTGTGTGATATAAAAGCAATCGGGTGTTCTTCGTCTTCCTTAGTCCTTTGAAATAAGACACTTCCGATGCCGGTAGAGGATGCATCACACTGTATATAAAAATGTTTTGTGAAATCCGGGTTTACAAGAACTGGTGCTGTTACAAGAGCTTCTTTTAGCTTTTGGAAAGCATATTGAGCCTCTGAGCTCCAAACTAGCTTGGATCCCTTTTTCAATAAATCACTAATGGGTGCTGTAATGGAAGAATAATTCTGTATAAATCGACGATACCAGCCGGTCATTCCAAGAAACCTTCGTATCTGTTTGGGTGTTTTTGGAGCAGGATAATCATCTATGGCGCGGACCTTTTCAGGATCTACTCTTAGGCATCCCTCACCAATCACATAACCGAGGTATTTGGTCTCTCTCAATGCAAATTTACTTTTCTCGATATTTATAGTTAGGTTTGCAGACCTCAGTAGTCTAGCCACTTCTGATAAAAGTGATATATGTTCGGCGAATGTTTCGGCCACCACAAGTAAATCGTCTAGATATACAAAGACCCGGTCATGCAACTGGTGAGGAATTACCTTATGCATTAAGCGACACATCGTTTGAGCTGCGTTACACAACCCAAACGGCATAACGGTAAACTGATAGAGGGGCCGTCCTGGAACAGTAAATGCTGTTTTATCCCTAGATGAAATATCTAAGGGAATTTGCCAGAAGGCATCCTTAAGATCTATCGTACTAATGAAGCTTGTTTTATCAAGGCGGCCTAATAACCCTTCAATTATTGGCAAAGGATAAGCGTCTTTTACTGTAACTAAGTTCACTTGTCTTGCATCGAGACATAGGCGGACCTTTCCATTCAATTTCTTCACTATGGTTACTGGCGATGACCAAGAGCTGGTACTCTCTTCGATGACATTTAAGGATAACATCCGATCTAGTTCTCGATATATATCTTCCTGAACTTTTGGGGATACTGGATAGTACCGTTGTTTTACGGGTGTAGCTTGTCCTACATCTATTTTATGTGACAGAAGCTGCGTTCTTCCTAGACCTAATAGTTCACAAGATGGAAATTGATTAACAGTATTTGTTAGAATAGTTTGTTGATCATTTGTTAGGATATGTTTATTTTCATCACTCGTGACATTTGGTTTTATATATTTGTGATCAAGTTCATTTACTATTAGAGGTATTAAATCAAAGAGATTCCAAAAATCAATACCTAAGTACATTGTTTGCGTCAAATTTGGAGCAATATGAAACCGCATCTTCTTAGTTTTGCCACCATAAGACACATCAGTTATGATATGACCTAAAATGGCTTGTTTTTCCCCACTAGCAGTCGATAAGTATGTTGGTAAGCTATGCATTTTAATATGATTGTCCCTCATAAACTGTTCTGCTCCATAACCTAATACTGAAATACTCGCTCCGCTGTCCAACAAGCCTCTATAAGGGATACCATTTATAAGGACTGTAGCATATGGTCTTAAATCTTCACTCTTTGATAAACATGATTCAGCGATAACCTTTTTTATTTCTCTACGGGTTTTAAAGTATCGAAGGGAACGAGCTAGAGAAGAATTTTTACGACGAGATTGAATAGGTTGTGAATAATTTACTGTTACTGGTATATCTGCTAACATTTTGGATCCCTCTCGCGTCTCATTATCCGAGTTAGTTCCGGATCGGTATTCGTTGCTGCTTCCTCTACACTGATCTCGGGTGTTTTTGTTTGATGATATGGGGACTTCAGAACTCCCGGATTCCTGAATCCCCTTTGGTAGTTTTCCAACCTCCTAGGCTGTTGACAAGACTTGCAGTTCCATTTAATTGTATTTTGCTCTCCACAACCGTAACAAAATTGATGCCTAATAGGAGTAGGACAGTTCTTAAAATAATGTCCCGCAGATCTACAATTCCAACACATAACTTGTTGTTGCATTGGCATTATTGTACTATTACTAGAAATAGGTTTCGCTTCTTTATTCCAAGCTACAGCGCATACCGAATTAGGTGATGGAGATAGCTCAGAAAACTCTTCCGTACTGAAGCTTTCATTATGGTCTACTCTAATTTCATTAACATGGCGTTTCGTTTGATACGCCATCTCTGGAATCCAGCCGATTCTCGACCAAGTATCCTCCACAGCTACAGCACGGTTCACTAGGGTAGCAATATCGGAAAACGTCTGTCCCGCAAATTCGGCTTGTAATCCAGGTCTCATATTTCGGATCAATAAGTTTTTGATCTCTCGATCCTGCATAGGGTGTAGCAATGGCAGTGTTAACGATAGGATTTCGTGATAATAATCAAGAAAAGGTTCTTTAAATTTTTGTTTACGACGCTCTAGTATTTGTTTCATATCCTCATCAGTACGCCTATCTTGAAAGCGATGAATCAAACTTTCGCGCAGCTGAGTCCATCCCACAGTCCGGTTCCGTTCTCTGTAGAGCCAGTACCATTCTAAGGCCTTGTCCCGTAACAAAACGTTCACATTATTAACCAAAGATTCAATGCTAAAACGGTTTGATGTAGCCATGCTCTCAACTCTATATATAAACCTCTCTATTGACACTCCTCCAGGTCCGCCAGAAAAGAAAATATTCCATTTATGAATATCAAGTCTATCTGTCCTAAGGTTGTTGACATTTCCTGGTCTAAAGTTTCCATCCTCTTGGTTTGGCATTACTTCATAATTGTAAAATTGTTGCCGAGGTTGAGGTGGTGGTACTGATGGATTATACATAGGTGGTGAAATTTCTGTCCTTGGAATTTGGTTATTGTTGTTAAAAAAAACTCTAGCGGTATTCACCTCTTCATTTGCCGACAAATCTTGATTAGTTTCAAGATGTTTTGGTAAACCCAGTTTTCTTAAAACTAATTCAACCAACTCATTTATTTGCTCATTTTCCTTAGGAGCAATGAGTTTTGCATAGTTGTTTTGATCGCGTGTTGCATTCTCTGTCACATTTCTGTTGGAATTTGTTTGGTACTGAGGCTTCCTTGAGGTATAATTACCTCCCTCTTGACCACTATCGGAGTTACTGTTACTTATGTAAACAATGCTATTTGATTTACGTCGTTGATTCTGGTCAGTATTCAATCCATTTGAAGGACCAGGTGCACTGTGAATCAAATTATTAATGGAATTGGTTTGTATGTTATGTTCTTGGCCTCGACTACAAACGTCTTGTGTTTCCTCGTCTGCATCTAAATCAGGAATAACTATTTCTTTCAAAGAACATTCAGCTTCTGGAATCGTTATTTGTTTACTTTTCAACTCATTTATGCAGTCAATAAATTTGTTACAGGATACTAACACTCGTTCCGTGGTAGTCGCTGCAGATTTTGAAGTGCTTATTCTCTGCAGGCGATTTTTTACATGTGTGAGCGTGGTTAAGATTGCATTCAGTTTATTCAAGTCTGTGGTTTCGCATGCTTCCATATATGCTTCTATTTGGGTTTGAACTTTCTTTAACTTTACTGTACAAAACATAACCTCCCGTTTTGGATTTCGAGCTGCTTGACGATGAGGATCTTTTGGTAACTCTGAACATCCCTCTGCTTCTTTTTCTAACTCTAATTTTAGCAAAGCCATTTTTTTTGGTATCGGCCCTTCAATGTTTCTTAATTGGCATTCGATGGACAGTTCGTCACAATCCAAATATTGTGTGTCCATTGTAAATTGGTGTCTTATAGGGAATATATTGCTAAAGAAATCGGTAAACGTGAATAACAACTTATAATAATTATGAAGAAATCAAAATGAATAATATAATAAAAGCAAAATTATTATGTTCAAAATCAAAACTCTAACGTGCACTTATACAACTAAATAATTGCAATTGCAAAATACAAAACAACAAAAATAATATAGGTTTCAAATATTATAACTCAAATTGCAAGTGATTCAGGTCCTCCTGATGTTCATTATCAAGAATCAACTGGACATTAACAAAACAAAGTGACAGTACTAGAGTACTTTACAATTACCTAACAAAATTGTTTAAATGTGTTCGTTAATATGTTGGTTTTGAAGCGAAAGGAAAAAAAATATCAAGCCATTTTTAAATATGTACTCAAATGGTTTGAGAACACCAACGCCTAATGGCGGAAAAACATTTTCCTAAAGGCAATAGAAATCGGTATTAACAATCTTATATCAGTTTCACTAATGATACTCAAAAACCCTGAAGGTGATAGATCCAGGTGAAGCAATACAAGGTGTATAAACTCTAATAAAAATATGACTTTACCTAAGGTAAATTAAAAATCGCTAACTCACAAGGATGGACTCCCCAACCCAACATTTTAATATAATAAAATGGAAATAGCAAATGATATACCTTTAATGATTTAAAGAAAATCAAAAAAAAATGAAAAACTAACACAAATTGAAATTTCCTTCAAGCTTCAAAAACTAGTAGAAATGATTGAAAAATTGAAAATTGAAATCCAAACTGCACCTAAACTGGCCGAAAAATTGATATTTAAATGATAATCTTGAGTTATGCTCAAACTCCTTCGTTTCCTTCCCTTCCTTGGGCGCCACTGTAACGACTCTAACGTTCTCGATCATGGTATTGGTTATCTAAAAGATAACCACATCGAACTTTATATTTTTGTTTTTTTTTTTTGCGTTAACAGAATCTCTAAATTGGTTGTGCAGTGGGCAGCACATTTCCTGGCTAGGTAGCAGTCGCTGAGGTGGGTCCTATCCACCGTCCAATTTAGAGCTAGAATGTGCTGCAGGTGTTGAAAGCCAGATTAACTGCAGAATTAGACTATTTTTTTCCAATAAATAAGAATGAACTGTTTGAACTAATGCTAAATGAAAGAAAGACAGATTTATTATTTGTATCAACTAACCGCTTTGAGTTGATAAATGTCCAGCCGATAAGATGATCTGGTCTTGATGATCACCTGTTCATACCCTCCCATACCATATTTGATCTTCCTCAGAAGAGGAAAACCCCATTCCTGAAATGAACCTCTGAGTAGCCTAAATCACTTAATGACGTAACCTATTTAGTGCATTCTGTTATTCATTTCACTCAATGAATTATCACTACCGTTGACCCCAACGTACACATATGAAAACTTAATGCTGAAATAAAATTGCAGTTATAAATAGAAATTTAGAATCCAACAGTTGAACAAAAACATACGCAGGAAATATATATAGGGAATAGAAAATATTTATTTAAAACAATGCGTTTGTTTCCATATAAAGGTATATACCTTGATTTATCTTACAAAAAAAATTTTAAATAAAGCTTTAGCGTAAATGAATAAATTTGTAAATATTTTGCGATTCATCAAAAAAATAAATAAATATAAATAAATAAATCAATAATAAATAGATAATTAAGTTAAAAAACAAATAAATTAATAAATAAATAAATTAACAAATAAGTTAGGGTTTACAAATATACATGTATGTGCATGCTTAATGAGAAGAAATAATAATACTTGGTATTGGAAACCATATAAGACAATACAACTGGTTTCACAATTATTAATTCAAAAAAAATTCTTAAACCTAACTTTCATACAACTTTCATACTAACTTTCATACAGCTTAACACTAGAACATATTTTACTAAGACTAAACTCCTACACTGCGGCTTTATTTGTAATTTTGATTTAATTTTTCTTTTGGATTTCGTATCAGTATCACGTATAACTTATATTTGATTGTTAGTTGTGCAGCATGAACCGTACGCTATATATTGTGATACAGCTTCCATTAGCGTAGCGGTTTATCAATGAGTGGCTTATTGACCTTTCGAGTTTTTGCAAACGAAATTCTTATATATATGTAAAATAGATTATTAGCACGGAAAGCCTACACGCCGACTTCGTTTACGATTGAATTTGATTTACAATCTTGTAGATAAAATGAACTTTATATATATATATATGCCAAGAAGCACCACGTTTTAAATAAAAATCGTATTTTAACTTAATACTTATTTTAAAACTTACGTATTTTAAGTTAAGGTTGGTGTCTAAGTTTGGTGTCGTGCTTCACGTGGGCTTCTATTTAAAAGAAAAATGAAAACACCAGTTTATAGAAAGGAAACCAAACTAACAAAAGGTTGAGTTTTAAATCGACCAGTGACTGTACATACCTTGGCAAATAAATTTTTTGTAACAAACACTGCTTCTAAATAAATAATTGAAGCCAATAATAAGCTAAAACACCAATCGTCACTTTTACTTTAACTAAGGTCTTAACACGACCACCTTTTAAATTAAACTAATTGTTCAAATAATGTAAGATGACGATGATGGTTATCCCAAAAATTTAAATTATTTTAAATGCAATTTAAATAAGTTGAAAAACTCGAATCTTCCGCTATGAAAATTTATAAAAAAACAATCATATGGTTTTGTTCAACAAATGGATTTTATATAGTGCGTGCATGTAAAGCTGGTAAAGCAAATAAAAAAAAACAAATTCAGATTTTGGGGCTTTGTGCAGCCATACAAATGCTACAGACCTCCACTCGTTCCTTCGTGATACTCTTTCAGTACTGCTTCTATTTTCCCTTTTGGTACCACTGTAAGGGATTGCTTTATCTTGCCATCTGAGCTTTCCCATATTCTCTTTAGGCATCCATTCTCTAACTGGAGACTGTCCCATTGCGCCCAGTACGCCTTCAAAGTTGGAGTTTTATCAGAAATTTCTCCCCATACTGGTTTGCAACCCTTTTCCTTGAACTCGATGATGGGTGCAATATCCGGATCTTCTAATTGATCTTTTCTTATGGCTTCAGCTGTCCATTCATCGTCAGGTAGCACTTGTAGTAATCGTACATCGATGATGTTCTCCTTATTTTCTTGACGACTGCAATGCTTGCATTCAACTTCACAGGGTCGTCTCGATAATGCATCAGCGTTCCCATGTGCAGTACCCTTTCGATGTTCAATGTCCAAATCGTACGCCTGCAACCGTTCGATCCAACGTGCTACTTGTCCCTCTGGATTTTTGAACTGGAGT
Source organism: Diogma glabrata (assembly GCA_963693315.1). Taxonomy (NCBI): domain Eukaryota; kingdom Metazoa; phylum Arthropoda; class Insecta; order Diptera; family Cylindrotomidae; genus Diogma; species Diogma glabrata. The sequence continues at coordinate 10,971 of CAVNZG010001354.1, forward strand.
AACCACCTTAACGCACCATGGTCAGTTCTGAGATGAAATTTCTGACCATACAAGTATTTATGAAAATGTTTGACGCATTCCATAATGGCCAATAACTCCTTCCGGGTAACACAATAATTTCGCTCCGGCTTTGATAACATTTTCGAGAAATAAGCTATCACCTTTTCCTGACCATCTATTTTCTGCGACAATACTCCTCCTATACCTTCATTACTGGCATCAGTATCCAAAATAAACTGAACATTTGGTATAGGATAGGATAGAATTGGAGCCGTACACAATCTCCTTCGGAGCTCCACAAATGCTGAGGTAATGAGGAATCCTGAGGTTCATTCCATTCAAATGCTTTATCTTTTCTTGTTAACTCATGCAGACTTTTGGCAACGTTGGCGAATCCTGGCACAAACCGTCTGTAATATGTGCACAATCCAAGGAAGCTTCGTAGTTCATGTAGATTCTTTGGTCTTGGCCAGTTCATAACTGCTGCAATCTTGTCGGAATCTGTATGAATTCCCATTGCCGTAACCTTGTGTCCCAAATATTTTACTTCTTCCTTGAAAAGTGAACACTTTTTGGGACTTAATTTTAAACCAGCTGCTTGCAACCTTTCCAGTACCTCCGCCAAGTTCTTCAAGTGGTCATCAAAGTCTTTACCCATGACGATGATGTCATCCAAATATACAAGGCATGTTTTCCAGCGCAAGCCTTTAAGTACCCGTTCCATTAATCTCTCGAAAGTTGCGGGAGCGTTGCATAACCCAAATGGCATGACATTAAATTGCCATAGTCCATTACCTACACTGAACGCCGTTTTCTCCCGATCTTCCTCTGCAACTTCCACCTGCCAGTAACCACTCTGCAGATCCAGTGTTGAAAACAATCTTGAACCCGATAATGTATCTAGTGTATCATCAATCCTAGGCAATGGGTAGCTATCCTTCTTAGTAACTATGTTTAGTTTCCTGTAGTCAACACAAAATCTCAAGCTCCCATCTTTCTTGCCAACCAACACCACAGGTGAGCTCCAGGGACTGTCTGAAAGCTCAATTACACCAGCTTCTTTCATACCTCTTACCATTTTATCAGCTTCCTCTCTTTTAGCCAATGGTAATCTCCTTGGTGCTTGGCGTATCGGCTTTTCTGCTCCGGTATCAATACGATGTTTCACCATATTGGTTCTGCCATTTCCTTCAGGTGAACTGCAGAATACAGACTTGTGTTGCTCCAACAATTGACGTACTGCTTTCTTCTGCTCTTCTGAAAGCCCTTCTGTCCATTTCTGCACAAGTTGTTCCATTTCTGCCTTTTGTTGTTTTGTGTTGACCGAGCAATTGATGTTTTTCTGCTCGCACTTTATTATTTTAGCTACCTCTTCACATTGTCCTATGATTGATCCTTTCTTCATTGTTTTCTGGGTATCTGACAGATTTAAAACTCTTACTGGTATTTTGTAATCAGCATCCGATCTAACTAAGGTTTTCCCTATAACGACTTCTTTACAATTTTGATGTTCTTCTTTGTTGGCCTCCACAACCCACAACTTGGGTGACCCAGAACCTCCTTCCAATTTTCCCCAAATGATTGTTTCTGATTGGGGTGGCAGCTTTTCTCTGTGATCCAATATTATTCGACGGACACAATTTGAATCTTCACCAATAAACTGGAGTGGCAACTCAACATTTCCGTACGTGAGTACTCCTTTGCCAACATCAATAACGAATCCATTTGGCCTCATGAAGTCCATTCCCAGGATGACTTCATCCACAATGTCAGCTACAACCACTTCATGTTGAAAGTGAGTATTCCCGATTTCAAAGTTGACCACTTTCTTTCCTTTAATACTTGCACTTTCGCCAGTAGCTGTCTGCATCCGGTATCTCCCTGCTGGTTTTAGTTTCCCTTTCACAATATCAGTGCGGACAATTGTATTTGTTGCTCCCGTATCTAACGTGATGACACAACTTTTTCCATCAATATTAGCCCTAACAGTAAGGCTGTCACCTCCCCTTGTCAATCTCGAAACATGGATGAAGGTTATGGGGCAATCGGTTGTAGGAGCCAGCCTACGCCCCTTTAGGCTGACTCGTTGTAGTTTAACTGATGCGGCGATGCTCCATCGTCTTCCCTAACTTGCTGCACCCGTTCTTCTGCTGGACGTCGCTGCATAGGCGATGCTGATCTTGTTCGTTTCCTTCTCACATCTCTGCATTCCCTCGAAATATGGCCCAACTTGCCACATAACCAGCATCGTATTCTATCACTTCTGACACTCTCTCGTGGTCTTGACTTGTAGTTGTTTTCATCAGCCAACTCCACCCGGCGTATTTTAATTGATGGTTTAATAATTGCTTGCGCAGTTTCATTTGTTAAGGCATAAGCAATAGTTTCTGCGAATGTTGCTTTTGGCGACAACATTACTGCTTTTCGTGTTTCTGGATCACGAATACCATCAGTAAACGCCTCGATCTTCATTTTCTCCATAAAATTCGGTGGAGTATTCGAGTGTGCCAAATGTACAAGGCGTTCTACTGCCGAAGAATAGTCCTGAATGCTTTCTCCATTCCGTTGCAAGCGACCTTTTAACTCGATCCGGTATAGCTCCTTTTTGTGGTCGCTGCCATATTTTCGTTCCAACGCATTCATCACTTCAGCATAACTTTTGCGATCGTTTTCTGGAACTGCCTGTAATGCTTCAGCTGCTTCCCCTTTAAGTGCAACTATCAATGCAGCAAGACGATTTTCGGCGTTCCAAACATTTTGATCTGCTGCGGTCTCGAACTGGAACTTGAAGATGCCGAAAGATGTGGTACCGTCATACGATGGTGGTTTCAATTTAATATTTGCTATCTGTTGTACCACCTGTGAAGTAACTTTAGCTGTTTCAACATCCTGCAACCTCTTCTCAAAATCGTCAACTTTAGTTACAACTTTATTCAAGTCACGCTCAAATTCTTCAATTTCGTTTTGAATTTTCTCGACTTTTACATCAAATGCCGTTGACATTTGTAGAAGCTTCTCGTCTAAGTGTTGATTTATGCTAATATTCAACTCATTTATTTGCTGGTTCATCTCATCTTTATTTGCAGCAAGTGTTGCAGTAATCTCTTCTTTGGTAGCAGCCATTTGTTGATTGATGTTGCAGCTGATTTCTTCCTTATTTGCAGCCATATTATTGTTGACTTTCTCCAACTGTTGATTCATGTTGGCATTTACGGCATCCAGTTGCTGATTCATTTCTTGTTTATTGGCAACCATATTAGCGTTTACGGCAGCCAATTGCTGATTCTGTTGACTGATGTTCAAACTCATCTGTTGCATCATAGTCATTAACTGTGTAAAATCACAATTTCCAGATGGCAATGAAGTTGTTGTTTCTGCAACAAAACTTTTCTCCTCATCAGCTGCCACTAGATCATTATTTGTACTAATCACTCCAAACTGGTAACTTTCCACAACTACTCCACTAGCTTCCATAGCTTCTCGAAGCCGTATCGTTAATTCAGTTTTGTTGCCGGTTGTTGCCAATCCACGTTGTTCTAGTTCTTTCTTTAACTCAAGAACCTTCAAATCACTTAATAAAACCATTATTAACAGCTAACTAATCCGCCGATGTCACCAATGTTACGTTTTTCCAACCTTACTTCGAATTGGCCTTATTCTCAATTCGATAAACGTAATCCCCAATATCTTCCTGAGTTCGATCACTGATTAGTAAGCACAAACACCAGGTTTTAATAAGTATTCAACACCTTAATTGTTCCACAACAATAGGAAAACAATACAGCGAACAATATTCCTGACTAGAATATTCTTTCAACAGCTTCAGAACTCCAACGGTTTATTGTAGAAATTTCCAGTTCACACGTTGAAAATAATACACAAAATATTTCTTCTCAATAACACTTGAAACTTTATTTACAAAAACTTATTTTAAATATCACTTTTATAATTTTCACTTTACTATCGCAGGTTTAAAATACAACTAATTTTACATTTAATTTCACTTTACTGTCGCAGGTCTAAAATAAACTAATTAAAAACTACAAGAAACATTTTCCTTATATACCTTCTGCTTAATCTCTAGAAATTTCTAGGTAACTTTTTAGAAACCTTGAGAAAATATTAGAATATTCGATTATTTTACGTTACGTTGATTTGATTTATAAAATCATAAAACAAATAGACCTTAATTAATTCTAAGAACATGTACAACAACAACAACACTATTTCATTCACTTTCTGTTGTGTTTTGTTGATTTTATTTTCCTGGAAGTGACCGTAATCGTTTAGATCTTTCTGTAATCGTCTAGATTTTTCTGCAATCGTAACAATATATATATATATATATATATATATATATATATATATATATATATATATATATATATATATATATATATATATATATATATATATATATATATATATATATATATATATATATATATATATATATATATATATATATATATATATATATATATATATATATATATATATATATATATATATATATATATATATATATATATATATATATATATATATATATATATATATATATATATATATATATATATATATATATATATATATATATATATATATATATATATATAGTTAACATCTGTAATTCCACCAATACCCAAATCCAGAACATCGATTCAAAAGGCTAAATCAACACCACAAATCAACGCCATTTCAATATCAACATAACTAACATTTAAAACTAAATAATTTTGATAACATTTAAATTGCAAGTACGCAAATAAATATTAAACAATTTCATTTCATTTCATTTTCATTTTCTTTATAATTATAATTTGCAATGTTAAAGTAAAATCAAATTACATTATTAGGAATTATGTTGTTTGTTTGTGTAACAAAAAACTATAAAGTCGAGTTCAATCTTAAATAATGTGTTCACTCATATTTTGATTTTTAATAAAATTACTGTCTAGAATCAAATTAATTATTTGTTAGTTACTTACTCTCTACGTTTAATCCACAACATAACTGGCGCGGTTGATAAAAAAATAATTAAAAATTTTCTTTGCTATACGTATAGTATAGAATAATAAAAGTGAAAAGTTTTTTCTATACTTATTGTATAGAATAATAAATAACCAAAAAAATAAATCGAATGTATTAGCACCCACCAGAGGCGAGCTGTTCGATATAATATAAAAGTGGTTTCTATACTTATAGTATAGAATATTAAATAATAACCAAAAAATAAATCGAATGTAATAGCACCCACCAGTGGCGAGCTGTTCGATATAATATAATTGTGAAAAGTTTTAAAATGGTGAAGCAGCCGTCGAGCCTGATCAACTCTGGAGGAATGTTTAATAAAGTATTCCTAACAATACTTTTGGCAAGGTGAGTAAACGAAATTTTACATTGCATAATTTTTCCCTTACAAAACCTTATACTTACACCTTTTATGTGAAAATCTAAAAAGATAAAAAACCATGAGTGAACCCAAGTAGAAAAAACTACTTGTAAAACATAAAATACAAATTTACTACACGTAATAAATTGTTTTTGCGCGTAGTATAGAAATTTAAAACCTAAAATCGGGATTTCATTTCTAAACCGACGAGAACCCTTGTCGTAATAAAAAAATTTGCTATACGTAATTAGCACTACGTATAGTATAGAAATTTAAAACCTAAAATCGGGATTTCATTTCTAAACCGACGAGAACCTAAAATCGGGACTCGCCGTAATAAAAAAAGTGTAATCAGGTGCACATTAAAAATAAAATACTAATTTCGTAAACTTCTATGTCCGATTCGGAAAATTCAAGTAGCGAATTATTCCAACTTGGCACACACGCCAACTCTTCATCTAACGAATCAGAAAATTATTTAATCCCTAAGGGATACGGTTCTTTTGAAATAAATTGTGAAAAACTTGATAGATTTTTAGAAAAACATAATCTTGATTATAAACCTCGTAAACACATGCAAATTTATAATCTTAAAATGGAAAAATTATTGGAACAACAGAATGCGATTCTGGATAGCTACAAAGTAGATATAGCTACAAAAAACCTACCGATTTTTTCAGGCAAGAAAGATGAATTATTTCACTTTCTTGATTCAGTAGACCAACTGGTAAAAAATATTGAACCTATTAAAGAATTGCCAAGCTATAAAATTATAGTTCAAAATATACGCAACAAAATAATAGACAGTGCAAGTCAATCATTGACCACACATGGTGTGATCACTGAATGGGAACAGATACGAAAACATCTGGTATACAAATATGCTGACAATCGGAGCATACCCAATCTACAACTTGAGTTATTTTCGTTAATAAAAGCTAACTTAGACCCTCAAAAACTTTTCGAAAAAATTCAAGCAATATTAACATTGCTGTCCAATAAAGTACGGTTGACCGAAATGGATCAAGGTACTATGAAAGTATTGATTGAGCAACACCAATTAACAGGTTTAACAGTCTTTATGGCAGGTTTACCTGATCCATTAGGCAACTCGTTAAGGGCTTCACAACCACGAGACTTGCAAGAAGCTTTTAGTTTCATACAACAGGAACAAAGCATCTTAAAATTAAAAACTATTCAATTAAATAAACCACAAACTAAAAATTATAACTCACGTAATTTTCAAAGCTCAAGTAACTATGAAAAACGAAGTTTCGATACCAATAATATTAAACCAGAGGTAAAACTAGATAATAAATTTTTTTATAAACCAAAATATCAAGGTAAAAAAAAAACATTTTTTCCTAAATCAAATATTAAACAAGAACCAAATTTAAATAATTTAGAATATGTAGATGACGAGGATTTTCTACAAGATGCCTCGGAACAGACATTAACTTCTTAGCTAATTTAACTCAACAAACCAAACTTCCTTTTCTGTTACTTACGATAAAAAACCAAACTCTTAAAATTTTGCTAGACACAGGAGCAGACAAATCATATATTAACCCAAGATTTTCGAAATTATTTGACATTCATAAGGACGTGCAGTTTAAAGTACGATCCGTATTTTCCTCAACGGAAATAAACAAAATGGTAACAGCGAAATTTATGGAAATTCCAGTGAAACTAAAGTTTTTTCTATTTAAGTTTCATGATTTTTTCGATGGGCTTATCGGTTACGAAAATTTGCAAATTATGAATACAAATATAAACATCGAACAAAATTTATTGGAAACACCAACATATACCCTTCGAATTCATAGAGAATTTAAATCCATAATACCACCTACCATAATAAAACCGAATTCTAAGCAATTGGTGGCTATACCAGTAACAAATAAGAAAGGAAATTTTTATATTGAAAGCAGTAAGCTTTCACAAAATTTAAATATACAAGAAGGTATTTATAAAACATGTTTTCCACACGAAGCTATAGTAGAAATTATCAATCTAGGACAAGAGGAAGAGAAAGTCGAACTCATGACTCCAGTAAATGTCACTGAATTCGACAATTTTTACGAAATTAATTTCCACATTGCAAACCAAAGAGTTATGCAAGTTGATTTTGAAGCAAAAATCAACACGGAAAATTTAAACAACGAGGAAAAACGATTAATATTAAATTTATGTAAACAATTCCAACATCTATTTTACGATGAAAATCAAGAACTAACGTTCACAAACAACATTAAACACGAGATAAATTTGTTAAAAGAAAGACCTTACTTTGTTAAACAATATCGTCACCCGGAACATCAAAAGCCGGAAATCAAAATTGAAATAGACAAGTTGTTGAAAAATAAAATCATTCGACCTTCATTTAGTCCATGGTCGTCGCCAATTTGGATGGTGCCAAGGAAGCCCGACGCAAATGGAAACAAGAAATTGAGGTTAGTTGTTGATTTTCGACAACTAAATGCTCAAACTGTTGATGATAAATATCCACTTCCTAACATAGATGATATTCTTGGAAAACTCGGTAAAGCCATCTACTTTTCAACAATAGATTTGGCTGCCGGTTTCAATCAAATCGAAATTAAGAACTCTGATATTCCCAAAACTGGCTTCTCAATACCTAATGGACATTTCGAATTTACTCGAATGCCATTTGGCTTAAAAAACGCCCCAAGCACGTTTCAACGTGTAATGGACAATGTCCTCGGTGACTTACAAGGCAGAAACGTATTGTGCTATATGGACGACATAATTATCTACAGCACTAGCTTGCAAGAACATCTTCTTAACTTGAAACAAGTGTTTCAAAAACTATCAAAAGCCAACTTAAAAATTCAAATTGAGAAAACCCACTTTTTAAAGAAATGCATCGGTTTCTTAGGACATATCATAACTCCTGAAGGAATAAAACCCGATCCCAAAAAGATCGAGGCAATAAAACAGTTTAAAACACCATCAACACAGAAAGATATCAAATCATTTTTAGGTCTTATCGGTTACTACAGAAAATTCATCAAAGACTTTTCCAAAATAACCAAACCATTAACTGCTTGTTTATCTAAAAACTCAGTGATTTACCATGATCAGGAATTTTTAAATTGCATGGAAACATGTAAACAGTTATTAACATCTGAACCAATTTTGAAGTATCCTGACTTCACTCAAGAGTTCACGTTAACAACAGACGCTTCTAACTATGCGTTAGGTGCTGTTTTAAGTCAAAATTTTAACAACAACAATCATCCGATTGCTTTCGCATCTCGTACTTTATCTAAAACAGAGTGTAATTATTCAACGATCGAGAAAGAATGCCTAGCGATAGTTTGGGGAACGAAATATTTTCGCCCATACTTATATGGTAGGAAATTCTGTATCATCACTGATCATAAGCCACTCCTTTGGCTCTTTAATGCCAAGGATCCAACATCAAAACTTATCAGATGGCGATTGGCACTCGAAGAATACGATTACACAATTTCTTATAAAAAAGGCTCTGCCAACACAAACGCAGATGCCCTCTCTCGCCTGGAAATCAATAGACAATTGGAAAACAAACAGTTTACTTACAATAAAAATCCCATTGTTCCTGAAATAAATAACCTAGAGAACCTGCAGATAACTCAAGGTAATAATAATAATAATAATAATATAAAATATGATACCACACTTGTTAGTGTGCTATCGCAACTAAATAATATAGATACCCAGAGTGACGACCCTGTGGTACAACCAAATAAACAAATACCAACCTCTAATTCAAGCCTAAATCAATTCCGCTTCCAATTAATCATTTCTATAGATAAAAATTGTAAAACAATAACTGACGATGTAAGAGTTTTATTCAATCAAAACCAGCGTTACATTGTAAAAAAGGCAGAGTTTTACAACATTGATTTAGAAACGATACTAAATAATTACACTAACAATAAGAAAGTGACGGCCATCTACACAGATGACGATACTTTCAATAAAATACAATCACTATATTCAAGTAATTCTCATATAGGTGATATTAAGAAAATTGTTAGGGTAAAAATTATGAAAACCGATCTCGAATGCGAGAACGAACAAACAGCTACTATAAATAACGAGCACCAACCTTATCATAGAGGAGTCCAAGAGAATTATGAGAAACTTAAACGAAATTTCTATTTCCCTCATATGAAACAAAAAATTGTGCAAATAGTAAGCAAATACGATATTTGTAATTTGAACAAATACGAACGTCAACCAGTTCACTTAAAGTTCAAATTATCCCAAACACCAAATGGTCCCATGGAAATAATCCACGGCGACACATTTGCCCTTTCAGGAAAATACTTTTTGACCCTTGTGGACAAATTTTCAAAATACGCAGCAGCATTCGAAATTCCACATCGAAAGACGGAAACAATGATACAAAAATTCCTATCCTATTTTAGTAGAGAAGGAATTCCAAAATTAATTACATTGGATTCCGCAACCGAGTTTAATTCAGAACTTTTCAAAGAATTCGCTAAAATATTCAAATTTGATCTCCATATAACAACAGCTAAATCGTCCAATGGAAACTCACCCATAGAAAGACTCCATTTTACGTTAACGGAACTTAGCAGGATAATTCATGCACAAAATCCACGAGTATCCCTAACCCAAACGATGGATGAAGCAATTTTCGCGTACAATAACACCATTCATACAAGTACAAAATTAACGCCATTCGAGCTTCACAGAGGTCATATTATAATAAAGCCTATTTCACTGAATCTGGAAGAAAGCAGCGATCAATATATCGAAAGCATTAGACGCCAATATTCAGCTATAGCACAACACATAGCTAAGCTAAATAACCTGTCTAAAGCTAAAAATATTCAAAAACTAAACGCTTCACGCGATTCCCCTAGTACATTTGTACCAGGACAACAAATATTCGAAAAAAGAATTACGAGAAACAAACTCGAACCAAAATATATTCAACATACAGTTACCAAAGACGGAGACGTCACACTAACAACTAACAAAAGAACTGTACATAAAAATAAAATTAGAAAAACCTAAACTAATAATTTTCATTTTTGTAAACAGGGCAGTCCAGCTAAAGAATCTAGAAGCCTTTGACCTACAAAACAACAAAGGACTAGTAGCCATATCACTAGGAAACGCTAGAGTAATAACATCATATATCAAAGTATTTCATGTGATCGAACTTCAAGATTTGCAAATCAGTCTTTCAAATATAGAATCCGCAATTAGCACACTACAACAACTAATTGTCTCTGAAAAGAAACAAGATTATTGTCGTATTCAAATACTCCAAAGAAAATTTAATAAGACCAGAACTTCTATTTCTAATCTTATGCCCGACATTCCTAACAGACTTAAACGAGGAATTTTCAATCCATTAGGAACTTTTGTAAAATCTATAACTGGCATTTGGGTCAAAAAGACTATGAAGAAATTCACCAATCAATACAAAATAACGCGGACGGACAATTCGAACTCATAAATAAGTTTAATGAACAGGTAAAAATAAACGACCAAGTAATACAGAGGTTCGAAGAAACTACTTTAATAGTAAACAAAGTAATCGACTCCGTAAAGAAACTCATGTCAGAAAAATCTGATACAGACATCCTGACGTACTACACTTTAGTAGATGACAATATAGAAACTTTATTCGATCAGGCACAAGAAATTCACGAAATTATTACTTTCGCTAAAATCAACGTAATATCAAGATTTATCTTAGATAATGAAGAAATGAATTTTGTTTTAAAAGATCTCGAGGAAAATAACATACGACTTCACTCGCAAGAACAAGTTTATTCGTTACTCAAAATTAAAGCATATTATAATAACACTAATTTGGTTGTCATTTTAGAAATTCCACAATTTCACCAAGAAACCTTCCTTTATAACAAAATTAAAACTTATAACATAAACAATTCTATCATTCCTAATTCCTATGATTATAAACTATCCCATAAAAATATGCACATGTTACTTTCAATGCCTTGCCAAAATTTGGAACAAATATACTATTGTCATTTGGAACGAATACAATACAACAATAACACATGCATACCAAACCTGCTCAACAACCAGGCGGCACACTGTAAATTGATACAAGTTCAGTACCATGATGAAACGCAGCTACTAGAAGATGGCTACCTATTCATGTCATCACAAAAAGGAGAAATAATACACTCATCTTGTGGACCGAATACATTAGCAATGCAGGGCATCAAATTGCTTAAAGAGTGTTATTGGATTTCTATATCAATCTGGGCCATACTTTCAGAAATGATTTTTTATAACAAGGACTCATGTACCCCGGCCAGAATTTTCAGAAAAAATCTGGACACCTTTGATCTTTACGTGGTAAAAAAATCAGGTGGGGTACATGAGTCCTTATATATGAAATCTAGTTTGACCCAAGCTAGATTTCATATATAAGGACTCAGGTTCTTAAGGTACAAACACCAATTTTTTGGCATCTCAAAAGGCGCTGTGGTCATAGTTACATATTAATAAGTATTCTAAATGGTAAATAAATAAAATGTGATGAGAAAGAAAAAAATTAGAGTGCGTTGATGTTTTATTTTTTGCTTTGCAAAACTACTTCATCTTGAATAGAATATAGTTGTCATAGTAGTCATCACGGATAGAATACAGTAGTCATATTTGTCGATTGTAGTTAGTCCATATTGTAGTTAGTTCATATCTGAGAGGTTTGTAAGCCAGTGCAGCTGTGGGATCTCTCGTTTCACCGGAAGGGTTCCATAAAACTGGGAAGTATCCTGGAGAAGTTGAAGGTGAAGATTACGAATCTGTGGACGAAGAAGGGGGTAGCGAAAATCCGAAATTCTACGTCCACACCGTGCTATTTGGGTAACGCTAACAGAATTAGGTTGGTGTAGTTGAGAGGGGCAGAGTAAAAACTGCTTATACTCAATGATTCTGCACCATGGCGAGTCATTAGCGTCATAAAAGCAATGCAACTCAAGCGTCTGTTCTCCATGTTAGGGGCAGCTTGGAGCGAGCGTATGTCTTGGATCAAGCGGCTCGCTATATAAATGTGTAGAAAGCGTCTGTTCTCCATGTTAGGGGCGTAAAAAGGATGTTTCTGGTGACCGTAAGATGTAGAACGAACCCATTCACAAAAATTTGGGTTGGGCGAATGGCTAACACTCCATTTCCGTAAAAAATTTATTGTCATGAATTATGTTCACAGGTCATGGAATATCTCGGATTCATTATCGGACGGGAACGTGCTAAGCTTTAGAAGACCAAGAGATCTCCTAAAACTCACACAACAAGTCGAGAGCTACATACTGGATATAGTGGCATTACAAGAACTAAGATGGTCAGGTAGTAAAATCCATGAAACCGTTAAAGGATACATCCTTTGTTATTGCGGTAAACTTAATCAGCAAGCTCGCTGCGTACGGTTTTCATCCTAATGCTGTGAGGCTGATTCAAAGTTTTCTATCCAACCGATACATTTCGGTCTCCTTAGACGGATTTTCTCCTGAGTCTAAACTAATTAACGCTGCTGTACTCCAAGGCTCAGTATTGTCCCCAAGTCTTTTTTTGATTTATATCAACGAATTGTTGAAAATCACCAGCAACCCCATAACTAGTTTTACAGATGTTAATACTCTGAACAAGTCGTTCGAGCCCCTTCCTTCAAAAGGTAAAATGCACGAACGAATTAATCCTATTCGGAGAGAAGCTGCCATAAACGTGAACAAAGACCTGAATAAAGTCGCCTACTGGGGTGACCAAAACCTTGTCAATTTCAACTCTACCAAAACACAGCTGTTGATTGTTTCCAGATTAAAGACTGAGCTCCCCAAAGATATTTTATTCAGTATGTGTGATGAACCAATAGGTGAATGTAAAAATATTCGTTTATTGGGTGTCACAGTTTCAAATGACCTACTCTGAAACGATCATGTAATAGCGATGGCAAAAAGCGCGTCTAAAAAACTCGGCCTCCTAAATAGATGCAAAAAGTTTTTCACTCCTTACCAATTACTCCATGTTTACAAGTCCTATATTCGTCCTTGTATGGAGTACTGTTGTCAAGTTTGGGGTGCTGAAGCTGTTTCCATCTTCAAAAGCGGGCTATACGAATTGTGGGTGATCGAGCTTTGACATCAAAACTTGATTCCCTACAACATCGTCGCTGACCTCGTTGTTTTTTACAAATATCGTCATCAACGGTGATCAGATGAAATCAGCGGCATCATGCCTCATACTTATTCTTACCCCCATTCCACTCGGCAATCGGCTGCCGCAACCAGTGAAAGATCCCGCGCTGTCATACTGGCAGATCGCAGAGAGACTTCTTTGTTCGGACTGCGTTTAAATGGAATAGTTTGCCGGAACATTTAGTCTTAGGTGGCTTCAACCCGCAGAGGTTTAAAGAAAGCGTTAATCAACACCTTAGAACGCCAGTTGTTGTGGAACCTAGGTCTAGACCTAGGTCTTAAAAGGTACTTATGTTGTGACACATATTCTAAACCCTTTTACGAATGGTTTGACGACAAGTGCCGCCCACCCGTTGAACACAAACCCAAACTGCGAGAACAATGGTTAACAAGGAACACCCGAAGCTCCCAAGCTTCCCAAGCAAAACTTCTACGTAAAAAGAAACGCGAACACATGAAGAGCTGCATCGAAAACATCGACCAACATGCGTCCAACGGAAATTCAAAAGAGTGCTTTGCCAATGCACGGAATCTGACAAAAGATTTCCACCCAAGATCTACAGCCATCAAAAATGAAAATAATGAACTTACAACAAGTGAACGTGATGTGCTGGCAGTGTGGCGATCCCACTTTCAAGACCTACTGAATAGGACGAATGAACTTCATCCTATTCGAGCAATTGCTCCACCAACTGAGGAGATTTTTGTCCCTTACCCAGCAATAGAAGAAGTGGAAGCTGCCATTAAAAAACTGAAAAATGGCAAATCACCAGGTATCAAAGGAATTCCCGCAGAATTTATGAAAAATGGAGGAACATCTCGGGTCTCACGTATCACGATCTGATTCTTGCAATATGGGACCAAGAAGAACTACCTGCTGACTGGAAAACAGCTCTCATTGTTCCGCTACATAAGAAAGGTGACCGTCTAAAGTGTGCGAATTATCGTGACATTGCACTGTTGAACACCGCATATAAAATACTAGCTAATGTCGTACTTGCTCGACTCATCCAGTTCGCCGAATCTATCATCGGTGACTATCAGTGTGATTTCGTCCCAACCGCTCAACCACAGATTAATGTTTTAATTTAAGGATGATTCTGGAAAAATGATGGGAGTAAAACATCGGTATTGACCAGCTCTACGTTGATTTCAAGCAAGCATATGATAGTATCATCTGCGACAACCTCCGCACTCATATGCCTTGGTATCCCAGAGAAACTCGTTTCTCTGTGCAAACTCACAACATCGGGATCAAATTGTAGAATAGTAATCGAAGGGTCAGTTTCTGATCCTTTCGATATAACATCAGGTGTTCGACGAGGTGATGCACTCGCGCCCGTACTGTTTAATTTGGCGCTGGAGTACGCGATAAAAAAAGCCAGATTGACACACAAAACTGCATATATAACAAATCTAGTCAAGTTCTTGGCTACGCAGATGATATTGTGCTTCTCGGACGAAGAACGAGCGATATTAAGGATAGTCTCTTTCAGCTTGAAAGAAATGCTAAACGACTTGGATTATGCATCAACACCGGCAAAACTAAATTGTTAACAACATCTAAGAACAAACCTCCCGGAAATCTGGATATTGGCGACTGTGAAGTGGAACGCGTGGAAAACTTCAAAT
>CAVNZG010001355.1:0-47363 GCA_963693315.1 Diogma glabrata
TAAGATGCTTTTATAACACTTTTATTGTAGCTTTTATGGAACATTTAAGAAGCGTTTGTACTTTTATGAACCTTTTATTGAGTTTTTATTATTATTTTAAGAGCATTTTATTAGACATGAAACAGATCAGAGCTGTTGCTTTCTCTCTCTCTCTCTTACAGTATAAATCTATTATCCCTTTTCATTTCTTTTCGAATGTTATCCATCTAGATTAATATTTGCTTGCTTCTTTCACTGAATTTTTCTCCTCACCTCTGTGCGTCAAAATGTTATATTGTAATATGCACAGAATCGAACAACAATGAAATTTTTTCCAAGTCAGAAGAAAAAATGGATGAATATATTTTATGAAAGAAATAGACATGCGACTTACAAATCGCATTCACACTATTTTCCAACCCCGATTTTTAATGCAAAAATAAATTTATGGTAAAAGTTGATATTCTACCACCCAAATTTTCTGCGGGCATTCTGAAAAATTATTTTTTCAAAAATTTTTTCTTGATTTTTGGAAATTAAATTCGTCATAAAAGTATGATAAAACTTGAAACTTTTATGAGGACTGCGCAAACGACCGGCTCCTCGGAAAAGATGGCCGACATTCTTAAAAGTGTAATAAAAGTTTCTTAAAATGTATTTTTGTTAAAACCTTCAGAAAAGTTTCTTAAAAGGGTGAAAGAATAAAAACTATCCCCATAATTTATTTTTACGTGTATTCAAACACCTTGAAATGAATCGGACCAGTTGATGCAAATCATTTGCAGTTGCAACGTCGGCAAGACAACACAAGCCAATTACATTCGGTGCTTTAATACCAAAAAAAATCTTTTTCGTACAACAAACATCTTTTTTGTGTTCGTTTGTGTGTTTCAAAGATGGATAAGCAAAGGTATGTAAATTTTTTTTTCTTCAATCAAAATTTGCAAAATCGTTTGCTTTTTTTATGAAATTTGCAAAACTAATTGAATTTCATCGATATTTTCAGTCGGCCAAAAGCTTCATCAAGTCCAAGTGGACTCGTTCAACTCATTAGCATAATGGTTTGTTTTGTTTTCCTCGTTGTTTTTTTTTCACCGAACAGCTGCTCTTCAATCAATCTTTTATTACTTCGTTAATAAAAGTCTTAAAAAGTGCATTATTTTGTGACACTTTTATGCCACACACAAAAGATCCATACAAGTATACACTTTTTTGAGACTTTTATCCGTCGCAATAAAAAAGAACAAAGAACAATTAACAGCAAAAAAAAGAACAATTAACGCCAAACCAATTTCCAAACTACAAAAAACCAAGCCAACTCAAACGTGATAACCTTGTGACGTTGAAATCGGCAAACGTAATGGCCACTTTGATGACGAGAGAG
This sequence comes from Diogma glabrata, assembly GCA_963693315.1. Lineage (NCBI taxonomy): Eukaryota > Metazoa > Arthropoda > Insecta > Diptera > Cylindrotomidae > Diogma > Diogma glabrata. Next base: position 1,364 of record CAVNZG010001355.1, read on the forward strand.
ACCGATACAGATGCCAGCGATCGTGACACTTCACGTACAACCCAAGTATTGATGAAAAAAGGAAACAAATCGTTGGCTAGTGTGAATAAAAATCCCAATTTCACTATTCATCGATCGAATGCAGCTAATTCTGCTGTAAACACAAGTGCCACAGTAACATCTGGTGAATGCCTGAATTCCCAAACTGTAAGTGTAACAATTTGTTTTGTTTCTATTTAGCTGATGTGATCCGAACAAAATCTTCACATTAATTTAAATCGCTTGTATCCAACAAACACAGGTCAACTACGTGATTGAAGAGACTGGACAACAACAAAAACTGATCTACCAGAATCAGCCGCATTCGAGGCAGCCATCATCTAAACAAATCGTCCACCATCAACAAACGGTCATTCCACAGCAACAACAACAACAACATTTAATGCCGCCACTGCAATCGCACCGAATCGTTCTTCAACAGCACACGGGACTTCAACAACAACAACCACAACATTCAATGTCGCCACTGCAATCACACCAAATCGTTGTTCAACAACAAATGGGATTGCAACAGCAACAACAACAACATTCGATGCCGCCACTGCAATTGCAGCAAATCGCTCTCCAACAACAAATGCAATCGCAGCAAATCGCTCATCAACAAGAAATGGCCGATGGATTGCGACACAATGTGGAGCTTGTAAAAATGGATGAAACACATGAAGTGAGTTGCCATATTTATTTCAATTGCCATCATGATGTTATTTATGCCATATAGTTATTTTAATTGTATAATTTATTTTAAAAGGAATCAGATGAAGAAGAAATTGTTCCCAAAACCATCGAATTGGGTGAATTCCTTGTGACCATTGACTCCAGATTGACAGCGAATGAAAATGCGACCAGACAGGCCTTGCTTCTTTTGACCGATATGAATGCCGAATTGGATATTTTGCAAAAAACACCCCAGTGGTGGCACCGTCATCAAATAGCAGCCCAGCTACTGCAAATACAGCGAATAATGCTGCAGTGGTTTCGAAATTGAAGCGTATCAAAACTGTTGATGATATGAATCGGTTCGAAGATGCATTGAAAGATACGGAATATGCAGAGCGAGTGGAAAAAGAATTGATGATCTGATGATCGAATTCGGGACTGATGTTGGACAAGTTGATAATACACGTGTTGCTCATGATCTTCAAAGGAAATTGATTGACGACACATTCTTCACTTTTTGTTCATGGTCTGGCTCATCTATAAAAGGACATGCTGATCTTGTGCCATTTTGTAATTTCGAAAACGTGTACGAATTGTTTTGGCAAGTCGTAAACAATGTGGACAAAACTTTTGTTGCAGACGATGCTAAACGTTTTTTCCGACGAAAAATGAACAAAAAAGCACGGATTATTGCCGAGGCCGAGAGTGAAGAGCCAAAAATCAAGAGAATAAGATATCACGGCAAAAGACGACCACCAATTGGCCGCTACAAGAAAAAGCAACAAGATCAAAACGATGGCTCTGGGATCCATGAAACTGATCACACTGTAAACGATCAAAATGATCACAGTAATATTGATGTGTTTTTGAACAATACAAATTCACAAGAATCACCTGGAACCAGTGCCACAAACAGTGGCAAATTCGTAGAAGAAGTTCACGATTTATTTTAATTTTAAAAGAATAATATAAAATCTCCATAAAATACATATTTGACTCAATGTATTCAATTGAAAAGAAACTCATTTGGAAAATAATAAATCTATTATGAAAGTATGAAATACAAATGAATCTGGTGCTCTTTTTTTCGTTAGATGCATTTTACTTACCATGCACCTCAGTAATGGGTGACTTTATCTGAATAAACATTAGAAATGAGGTGAAAATAACTTCAATCTTATTCTCGTCATTTTCAATCAATCAACAGGATTTGTCAAATAATTATTTTCATTTTTATTCGAGAATGGAAAAACAATTTCACAATTTAAATTTCAAGATTTGTTTTAATAAATTTTCTTTCTGTTTCTTTCGTCACACATTTATTTATTTATTTATTCAAACACACATAAAAAAATTAAACAAATAAAAGTTGATTCCTCTTCGCTGTCACTCTCTTCATTTGCAATCCAATCGTGCGACAAACAAATTTCAATGGTTTCGTCTGCAACAACTGGTACACTTTGTTGTGCTTTAATTCCACTTTGAGCTTCATTGGAATTTGAATTTGGAGAATCAACTTTAATTTTTTTTGCACTTTGATTTGGACGATACATGAGAGACTCAACAAACTTTTTTCGGGTTTTTCTGTAATGGTCCTGACGCTTCTTCTGTTTGAAGAAGTCCAATAAATTACCTCCATTCTTCGATTTTAACAATGTGTAAATCAAGCAGGTGTGATTTTTGCATCTTATAAAAATGAAGGAGAATACAAAACTAAGCGTCATTCTTCTACCTTACGTCAGTTGCTTTTATTTGACTTTTATGGTACTTTTAAGACGGACTAGTTTTAACACGTTTTCATAAATGTGCAATAAAAGTTCTATAAAAGACATCTAAAATATAGAATCATTTAAAGTTTAATATGACCTTATAAATGCTCCTTAAAATGCTCACAAAAGTTAACTTTTAAGCGGGGGACATAAAAACCTGTTAAAAGTCTGATAAAATATATATCTTTTATTAAAACTGATAAAAGTTTGATATAAGCTCAATAAAAGTATATACACTTTTATCAGAAAAACTTGAGGGGAAGTGTGTTGCTCGGGATATATATATATATATATATATATATATATATATATATATATATATATATATATATATACATATATATATATATATATATATATATATATATATATATATATATATATATATATATATATATATATATATATATATATATATATATATTATATATATATATATATATATATATATATATATATATATATATATATATATATATATATATATATATATGTATATATATATATATATATATATATATATATATATAAATATATATATATATATATATATATATATATATATATATATATATATATATATATATATATATATATATATATATATATATGTATATATATATATATATATATATATATATATATATATATATATATATATATATATATATATATATATATAAAGTATTAACAATTAATAATTATGTATTAAAACTTATCACAATACTTATAATAATTTAACAACAGGAAAAACAAACGAAACACAATTATTTGCAGATTTCAAATTATGAAAAATGAAAACAAATGACTTAAATTTTGAATTTTTATTTGATTAATTTTTGTATTAAAAAATAGATGCAGATTTAAAAAAATCAATTTTCATATTTCTAGTAAATAAATGAGACACACAAAATAAAATATGAAATTTATATTTTTAATATTTTTTTTTTATTCTTTATTATTTACTATGGTCGGGATATTACTATCCATATAGCCTACAAGTTTACAGAGATTACAAATTTATTTTTTTTACATAAAAGTTAAATTGTCAAAATCTTAATTTATAGTAAGTTTATATATGTTTATTTTGTGTGTTGAAAAATTTAGGTTTATATGTGGTTTTTTTTCCGTTGTATTCAGAACTTCATAGTTTATACTCTATTTATTTTAGAAATTTACATAATATTTTATATGTAATTGTTGATATCTTCTGATTTCAGGATATCTATTAACCTGTTATTTTTGATGAGTTCATATTTGTTTCTTATTCCGTTGTATTTGCTGCATTGTTCAATCACGTGTTCTTGGTCTTCTAAATTATATTACATGTTTCGCATAGGTTGGTCTCCTCCGCTCCTATCATTTTCTTGAACTTTTTGTTTGTTGTATGACCTGCTCGAAGCCTATTTATTTGTTTGATGTTGTATGCATTCATTTTAGCTTTGTAATACCATGGTTTTTTTTTGTGGAGTAATGTTAATTTGGGGTAGCGAAAATCCAAAATTCTACGTCCACGCCGTGCTACCTGGGTAACGCTAACAGAATTAGGTTGGTGTAGTTGAGAGGGGCAGAGTAAATACTGCTTATACTCAATGATTCTGCACCATGGCGAGTCATTGGCGCCATAAAACCAATGCAACTCAAGCGTCTGTTCTCTATGTTAGGGGCGGCTTGGAGCGGGCGTCTGTCTTGGATCAAGCGGCTCGTTATATAAATGTGCAGAAAGCGTCTGTTCTCCATGTTAGAGGCGGCTTGCAGCGGGCGTCTGACTTGGATCAAGCGGCTCGCTATATAAACGTGTAAAAAGGTTGTTTCTGGTGACCTTAAGATGCAGAACAAACCCATTCACGAAAATTTGGGTTGGGCGAAGGGCTAACACCCCATTTCCGTAAAAAAATTATTGTCATGAATTCTGTACACAGGCCTCGGAATATCTCGGAATCATTATTGGAACGACCTCGGAAACTGTACCCGGACTACGATTTAAAAATGGGAACCTGGAACGTGCTAAGCCTTAGAAGACCAGGAGATCTCCTAAAACTCACACAACAAGTCGAGAGCTACACACTAGATATAGTGGCATTACAAGAACTAAGATGGCCAGGTAGTGGAATCCATGAAACAGCGAAAGGATACACTCTTTATTATTGCGGTCATCAAAACGGAGGAGAATTTGGAGTTGGCTTTCTTATACACCGTCGCGTGAATCAGCATGTTATCGACTTCTGCCCAATTAACATGCGGTTATGCACACTGAGAATCCGCACGCAAAAATTCAATGTAACGAATGTTCATGCATCTACTGAAGATAAAGCAGATGATATTAAAGACCTGTTCTTCCTAGAACTCGAAGAAGTCATCAATAAAATCCCGCGGCACGATATAAAAATCGTGGTAGGTGACTTTAATGCTCAAATCGGTAGGATTGCAGAACTTAAAACACATATCGGCCCTAACAGCTTGCATCATACCAGCAACAATAACGGTTTTCGCGCAGCCGAGCTGGCTATGATGTATGATCTAGTAATTTCCAGCACTTTCTTCCCTCACAAGAGAATTCACAAGGCAACGTGGAAATCAAATGACGGAAGAACGGAAAATCAAATCGATCACGTCATGATTTCTAAGAGACACTCCACAAGTGTAACTGACGTTCGATCATACAGAGGTGCTGATATGGAAACTGATCATATGCTTGTCATCTTTAAGTACAAGTGCAAATTATCATCTACATTTAATAGACAAGCAAAAAAGACCATGCGCTGGAACGTCGATTTAAACATCCGGAAACGCTGAACAGATATCAGGAAATAATAACACAAAAAATAGAAGAGCATGACATCTCTTCTGAGATGCCATTAAACATACAAGAAGAATGGCAAACGCTTCAATCAACCATTATAGCCGCAGCACAAACTACAATCGGAAAGCGGCCACCGAAATCACACAACGATTGGTTCGACGACGAGTGCCGCCAATCCGTTGAACATAAACAAAAACTGCGAGAAAAATGGCTAACAAGGAACACCCGAAGCTCCCAAGCTGATTATCTATGCGCCAGGAAAGCCTCAGCAAAACTTCTACGTAAAAAGAAACGCGAACACATGAAGAGCTGCATTGAAGACATCAACCAACATGCGGCCAACGGAAGTTCAAAAGAGTGCTTTGCCAATGCACGGAATCTGACAAAAGATTTCCACCCAAGATCTACAGCCATCAAAAATGAAAATAATGAGCTTGATGAACAAGTGAACGTGATATGCTGGCAGTGTGGCGATCCCACTTTCAAGACCTATTGAATAGGACGAATGAAGTTCATCCTATTCGAGCAATTGCTCCATCAACTGAGGAGATTTTTGTCCCTTACCCAGCAATAGAGGAAGTGGAAGCTGCAATTAAAAAACTGAAAAATGGCAAATCACCAGGTTTCGATGGAATTCACGCAGAACTTTTAAAAAATGGAGGAGCAGCTCTGGTCTCACGTATATACGATCTGATTCTTGCAATCTGGGACCAAGAAGAACTACCTGCTGAATGGAAAACAGCTCTCATTGTTCCGCTACATAAGAAAGGTGACCGTCTAAAGTGTGCGAATTATCGTGGCATCGCACTGTTGAACACAGCATATAAAATACTAGCTAATGTCGTACTTGCTCGACTCATCCCGTTCGCCGAATCTATCATCGGTGACTATCAGTGTGGTTTTCGTCCCAACCGCTCAACCACAGATCAATGTTTTACATTAAGTATGATTTTGGAAAAATGTTGGGAGTACAACATCAGCATTCACCAGCTCTACGTTGATTTCAGGCAAGCATATGATAGTTTCATCCGCGACAACCTTTGGTCCGCACTCATATGCCTTGGTATCCCAGAGAAACTTGTTTCTCTGTGCAAACTCACAACATCGGGATCAAATTGTAGAATAGTAATCGAAGGGTCAGTTTCTGATTCTTTCGATATAACATCAGGTGTTCGATAAGGTGATGCACTCGCGCCTGTACTGTTTAATTTGGCGCTGGAGTACGCGATAAGAAAAGACCGAATTGAGACGCAAAACTGCATATATAATAAATCTAGTCAAGTTCTTGGCTACGCAGATGGTATTGTGCTTCTCGGACGTAGAACGAGCGATATTAAAGATAGTCTCTCTCAGCTTGAAAGAAATGCTAAACGACTTGGATTATGCATCAACACCGGCAAAACTAAAGTGTTAACAACATCTAAGAACATACCTCCCGGAAATCTGGATACTGACGAATATGAAGTGGAACGCGTGGAAAACTTCAAATACCTCGGGTCTGTAATAACATCGTCAAATGACATGCAGGCAGATATCAAAGCCCGTGTCTCTGCCGCATACAGAGTTTTCTACGCATACTCAAAACTTCTGCGATCAAAACATCTTTCGCGGTCGTGTAAACTCACACTTTACAAAGCATTAATTCGACCTGTGCTTACATTTGGAAGTGAAAGCTGGACACTGACTTCCTCCGATTGTAGAATTTTATCAACATTCGAGAGGAAGGTCATACGAACAATTTATGGTCCATGTAAAGTTGCTGAAAATCAGCATAGAATCCGAATGAATCACGCAATCAGACAGCTTCTTGGAGGCTGCGATGTAATCGGATTCATTAAATCTAACCGGATCAGATGGTTTGGTCATGTAGAAAGGGCTCCATTAGATAGAATGATAAAAAAAGCGTCCCAACAACAACCAGCTGGTGTTCGTCGAAGAGGAAGACCTAGACAACGCTGGCGTGATGACATCATCCAAGACCTTCGTGATATAGGATGTCGAAACTGGGGTCAACTGGTCATGGAACGAGATGATTGGAAGCTTATTGCACAGACGGCAAAATACCTTCATGGGATGTAAACGCCAGAGAGAGAGAGAATGTTACTTTGCCTATTATATCTTTTAATAGAGTTAGTCCAGTGGTTGTACGTTGTTTCCCACTCCTGGTATATATTTTCTTTTATAATTTTATGTGCGTCTTCGATGGTTATATGGTTATCTATTGTTTCGTTGGCTTCGATAGTTGCTTCTTTGGCTAGTTGGTCTGCCTTCTCGTTTCCAATTATTCCTGAATGACCAGGGATCCATTGTATTATAATATTGATATTTCTGTTGGCTATTGCATTATCTATTATTTCGTTTTCGTATAATTTTTGTGATTTCCCGGTGTTGACATTCTTTATAGATATACAACTGCTTTTTGAGTCTGTAAAAATGATAATGTTTTGCATTTTCATTTGAATTGCTTTCTCTATGGCTATTTTTATGGCTATGGTTTCTATTGTTTTTATTGTGGCTTTGTTTTTTAAGGTTATTTTTGTTGCCCTATCTATTTTTTTGAAGCAAATTCCTATTCCGCTTTTGTCTTGGTTGATTGATCCATCTGTGTAAATCTCTTCGTATCCGTTATATTTGTTTAGTATTTCTATGTATTTGGCGATTGTTTCCACTTGTCTTGTGTTTTTACTGCCGTTAAATGTTTGTAGGAAATTTTCATTTATTATAATATTTGTTGCTGAACCGTTAGGTTTGTGGTTTGTAGGTTTGATTTTTGATAGGAAATGGTACTCTCTATATAGTTTCCCTAATTTTTCCATTATGTTGTTGGTTTTTATCCTCTTACCAGTTTCGCTATTTTTGTTTGTTTCCTCTGCTATATATTTAAGGGATGTTATTTTGTTGTCTAGTTCTGCTGGTAGTGTGGTGGTTTCAGCTAGAATTGTTGGGATTGGTGTCGTTTTTAGCATTCCTGTACATATTCTTAAATTTCTGTTGATTATTCTTTGTTTTATTTTTGTGGTATTTTTGATATTTGTTGGTGTGATTATGTCTGCATATTTTGTTCTTGTTTGTATTATAGCTTTGTATACATTTGTGACTGTATAAGGGTGGGCTCCTCCGTTTTTGTGCGTTATTTATTTTAGTAGGTTTGTTGATTTGACTATTTCTTCATCTAGCTTTTGATAATGTAGTAGTAGTGATAATTTGTTGTTAAAAGTAATGCCCAAAAGTTTTGTTGTTTTTGTTTCTTTTATCCTTTTGTTTTCGATTGTTGCTACAAAATTTGATTCTTTATTTTTAAATAATCTCATGAAGCTGCATTTTTCTGGATTTAATTCGAGTTCCAGTTTTTTTAACTCATCGTTCAATTTGTTAATCGCCCAGTTAGTTTTTAATTCTGCTGTCTTTTCGTTGTCTTCTTTCACCAATATCGCTATGTCGTCGGCAAATTGATAAATTGATATTTTACTATCTTGGATTTGATGTAATTCGTAAGTGTAGATATTGAAGAGGCACGGGCTTAGACAACTGCCTTGTGGAATACCTTTATTTGTTGTTTGTTTTATTTCTGTTGTTCCGTTGTTGTATATAATGTTTCTATTTGTAAGAAATTGATATATCCAGTTAGTTAGATGAGTTGGTGTGTTGATATGTTTTAGATTTTCTATTATTTTGCTTTTCTTCACGTTGTCAAAGGCTCTTGATATATCTGCTGTTACTATAATCTGCGTTTTATGATTTGTTTTTGCTGCTTGTATTTCACTAAATAAATTAACAAAGTAATCCATTATGTTGTACCCTTTTCTGAAACCATATGAGTTTGTTGGTAGTACATTTTGTGTTTCTAGGTGTTGGTTTAGTTGTTCTAAGATTGCTTTGTTGAATATTTTCGATAATGTATTCTGTAGGCATATTGGTCTGTAGCTTTCCATTAGGTTTTCATTTTTGTTTGGTTTTTTTATTGTTATTATTTTTGATTTTTTCCATTTTTTTGGATACTCTTGATTCACGTATATATCATTTAGGTAGACTGCTATTATTTCTGCTATATCCGGATTTAATGTTATGCTATTTTTTAGTGTTTTGTATGATATTTTGTTCTCTCCCGGTGCTGTATTTTGTTTTTTGTTTACTGTTGCGCGTTGAAAATATTTTCTTTTATAGTTGTTTTTTGCATTGGCATTGTTATAGTTTCTATTGTCTGTGGGAAATTTTCATTTATAAATTTTTTTGCCATGTCATAGTCTTCTAGTAGATTAAATCTGTTTTCTCTTTTGTTTTTTATTTTATTTATTTTTTTCCAGAGAAGTTTTGTGTTTAGTGTGCTATTCATACTGGTTTCAAACTGCTCCCATGATTCTCTTTAGCTTTTTTTTATCTCCCTCTTTAGTATTGCTACTGATCTAGAAAGTCCGGTGGCTGAGTACAAGTTTTTTGTTGTATTATAACTTATTTGTTTTTGCCGTTTAATGTTCCATAATCTTTGTATTTTTTCATTCCACCAGTGTTTCGGTATGTTTCTGTTATTTACGGTTACGAGTTTTGTGTTTTCTGTTATTATATCCTCTATCATTGTTTTAATGTTATTGTTGAGCTCAAGGTCGGTTTCTTTTATATTTGATATACTGAGTATCACATCTTTCCAGTTTGTTATCTCTCTTTTGGATGTTCCGTTTATTTTAGTTTTTATTATGGTTGGTAGATGATCTGATCCTAAATTATCGTCGATGCAATCCCATGTTGTTCTTCTGTGAATTCCTTGGGTACATAAAGTAATATCTATTGCGGATGTTGAATGGTTGTATATGTTTTGTCTTGTATGTTTTCCTGTGTTAAGTAGTTGCATGCTGCTATTTTTTATTATTTCTGATATTTCTTTTGATTTTTAATAATAATATTGTATTTGTTTTGCTTAAAATCAAATAAAATCCGCAAATGTCACTTTTAAATCTCAGTCAAAACCCCCGATATAGAAGCCTTCTTCATTTTTTAGCACAGTAAAAATCGTGAACTTGTAGCGCCATTTTGAAATTAAAACTTAATGTAAAAAAAAATTCAAAAAATCGCCCATAACGCCATCTGGAAAAATAAAACTCCATATAAAAAAAAATTCAAAAATATTTAATCAAAAACACTAATCCAATTTTTTGCATATGGCAATGTTCATTGTTTATTGCAAATGGCGTGAATGGGTAGGGCTATGATATATCGGGGGTTTCGTCTCAGTTCTTATTTTGGATCTCAAAACCAGCGAGTCGAATCGCCTATTTTGGAATAGAAATGGAGTTTCCGAACTTTATCTGTCAAATCGCTTGCTTAAATAGGCAAGAAATAGTTTAAGAACGCGACCATTTCCAGCCACAAACGTCAAAATAGGAAAATAAGCAAGCGATTTGGTGTTTACGAACGAACCCTAGAATTTTTTTACCAACGAATTTTTGACAGATAACACGCAGCAAGTGATGGAAGCTGAGACAAAAAGTAAAACAGAGCTGCATTATGTATTTTTGGGGTAATTTGTTTACATTTCTTATTGTTTTTGTATTTTATTTATATAAATATAATCATTTATAATCAATCAATCGATTATAATAAATAATATAATCAATTTGGAGTATAATCAATTGTGATTATTAAAAATCTGCTTTTAAAACAATTACATTAGTTAAATTTGTACTTCTAGTTGGTGCCATTTCTTTGTTGTGATATTCGTTTACATAGGCGTTGTTATTTTTTTATTTATCAAAATTTTGATAAACGACCTGCAAAATCTTTAAATTTTTTATTATTTGTAGGTTTCCGATCATAATTGAGAAGTATCAATATCCGGGGTAGTGACATCTAGCATCATAAAATATAAACCGATTGCGTATATAGAAATTTGACGTTTATGATTTGTATGCAGAGCGCTATGTAAATTCAACAAACAAGACTCATTCGCGTGTAGTTAAACAGTGAGAACAGTCGAAGCAAAATTCTTTCTAAATATTTAAATATTTAAAACTTAGTAAAAAGTGAGAATAAAGTGTACAAATAAAGAATTTGCTTTGCTTTTCAGTATTTTACATTAATTGTTGTATAAATAAATGGCAACTTGTACAACATAAATATTGAAAAGCAGATATATAAAAATAGAAATGCGCGCTTGGAAAATGGCGGCGTTACCTTCTAGAAATACATACGCTTGATCATATACAATAATTTTGTAATGACGAAACTCAATAATTTTGATTAAATATAATATCATCACCTCACCATATCAATTATCAAGTTGGAGTTTGCGTGTGGTGGCTCAGCAAGATCGGTCGTCTATATAAAGATAAAGAAATACGCGTTTGGAAAATGGCGGCATAATCTTCTAGAAATGCATACGTTTGATTAAACACAATAATTTTCACCATCATAATCTAAAGTTATCCATAGCTATGCTGAATTAAGGGTGAACGAGATTATAATTTAATTTACGAGATAATTGAATACCAATGCTGTAAAGTAAAAAGGGGGAACGAGTTATAGTTATATCACGAGAAACCAATATATGCAAGACGACAAACATACATTTACTTTCAACAACATTAACTACAAGATTCAACGTATCAGAAACAAGGATTTATTCTGAACTATTCAGAGCAGACTCAAGAGAAGTAATCAAATAAACATACAATTCAAGAAACCGAATCAACTATAGTCAAGTAAGATAATTAGTACATTTAAACCTAACCAAGTGAAACAATAAAAATAGAATTTTGACTTTGCTCATTTGTAAATTAGTATATTTAATCATTTAAACAAAACGTAATTACATTATAGACATATATAATTTTGAATTCATTTTGTAAAGTAGTATTCTAAGAAATTGCAATATTACCATAACTTAATCAAGTCAACATATAATTTAACATTGAAGCTTTATTACTTTAATTTCTACTTCTTTAAATTTCACCTTGGTTAACCTATAATAAATACAAATATAATTTAATTAATATAAAATTGAGCTGAAGTATTAGATAACATTAGGCGAAATCGCTACAAACAGTTAAATTAATTACAATTATATTTTATAAAACCCTAGATACTCTTGATGTAAAGATACAATTAAAGTATTTGACAGGGTCAAGTATTTTGTTCGTAAATCTGTTTGTTTCTTTTTAATTTTTCCCTTTTTTGGTTGCTTGTTGGAAAGCAATTGGTTTTTGACTAAGCGCATAATTATTGAAGATTCGTCGCTTTAATAATGAAATAACGTATACGCAAAAGTGTAGTTTCGAGATATTTGAGTTTAAAGTTTGATGTGCGCAAGCATTTGCATGGACGTTAATTTATAATTTATTAATTCTTACCCCCAGTCATAAAATAATTCGAAAATGTAAAAACACCAATTCAAAGATACCCATATGGGGAATGCAGCGCACCTATTATATAAAAACAACGTATAAATAGCATACGTTGTTTCATTATTAAAGCGACGATATATGCATAAATGACATTTGTTAGTGTCATGATATAATTGTAATTAAAATTGATGAACAACTGAATTAAAATGATAATGATTTTGATTGTTTGATGAAAATTGAATAAATATTTTATAATAATAATAAAATTTTAACAATATTAAACATAATATTCATACAAAAATGGGATTGGAATTATATTAAATTTTCTGCTGTGTTACAATTGAATTGAATTGAATAAAAACAATAACGATTTTGATCGATTGATGTAAATCGAATAACTATTTTATAATAATAATAAAACTTAATAATATTAAATATAATATCCATACATAAAGGGAATTGGATCTATATTAAATTTTTACGGTGACACGGGACAATAATTACGACCACACAAGACTTATAGCGACGGTATCATACATTCCCTACCGCACCACGGTCACACAGCCCGGAATAATAAGATTCAGCAAAATGGCTGAGAATAAAGATGAACTAGAGACAGAAGCTATGGACGTTTCCTCTCTCAGCAAAAGAAAATTAGATCGCAACGTTGGTAAGACAAAGAAAGAAGAAAATATCCTGGAAGACAAAGCATTAAATAAGAGAGGTAGGTTAGACACAAACAAGACAATGGAGGGAGATAAGATGGAAAAAGATAAGGACAAGAACAAACTTAGATACATCCCAGGAGATGAGGGACTTTTTTTAATAATGATAGAAAAAAAAAACATAAAGGATTTAACAGTGGCTAAACTACTTAAAGAGAGAAACTTCGGGCATATTGTAAACATCTCACAAGCCGGAAACGATAAGATCAAGATACAAACAAGAGACTTGGCAGCTGCCAATAAAATCTTAAATGACACAAAATTAAAAGAAATTCATCAATGGGAGGTATTCATACCAGCGTACATAATAGAAACCACAGGTCTGGCCTTCAACATACCACTAAACATTGATATGGAATTCATCTACAGAGAAATCCAGTCGAAAAACAAGATAACCAGAATAGAAAGGATGAATAGATGGGATAAGGACACTCAACAACCAACTCCAATAGAAGCGATAAAGATTACCTTTAGATCCAGTAGACTGCCAGATGACATCACCATAAGCAATGTAAATAGAACAGTTAGACACTACATTGTTAATCCAACCATATGTAGGAGATGTTTAAGATTTGGACACACTTCAACCAAATGTAGGGGAAAAGAAATATGCTTTGTATGCTCAGAAGCAGATCACGTGGGAAAAGGTTGTACTTCAAAACCGTATTGTTTTCACTGCAAAGACATTCATATAGTTAACAGTGTAAACTGCGAAGAACTAAAAAAACAAAAAAAAAATAAAGACATTAATGATAACTAAAAAACTGTCATTTCAAGATGCCAAAAGAAAACTCTATGAAGACAACTTCAATTCGGGATATGATAGCTTTCCCATACCAATATGGAATAAGAATTTACAACCACAAAACGATATCGGAGGCACAAAAAACGCAGGATTAGAAATTGAGTTGCAACAATTGAGAACAGCATACGATACTTTAAAACTAGAAAACTCCAAAAAACATACCGACACAGAAGTAATAAAGAACATCAGGGAAGAATTGGAGGAGATAAAAAAGGAAAATGATATGCTAAGAAAGGAACTGGAAAAAGAAGCCGATAATAAAGAAATCATAAAATACTTAAAGGAACAAATAATAGAATTAAAAAAGTCGAATGAATTAATTAAAAAATGCAATACCAAAGAAAATAAAGATCTAACCTCACTAAAAAGAGAGATGCAAAAATTAAAAAATGAATTTGCTAAGGAGAAAGAAGATAACCTAACTAGAAATAGGAACACTATAGACAAATTCAGAACGGCAAACAACAAGGTACAAAATTTATGTAGAATTATCACTACTACCACTATAAAAGAAAATGATTATGATAAGGCCTTGATAGAGTTAGGAGAACTAACCAGGAACATCGAGGAACATTGTAGGGAAAGGATAAGGGACATAGACATAGGAAGGGGACAAATGGATTTAGAACAAACCAAATCGAAATGAAATATATATATATCTTTAAAATAACAGTCTTTAAACTTAATAATGTAACTTATAATTATTACCCTACCTTAATTATAATGAATTCAACTTTAATTTCAAAAAGCTATAGGAAACTGGCTATTTATTTTTTATTATACAATATTAACAATACAACCTCAAGAAGAATTCTCAGACTGAGAATGGATGATCACTGGAACATTAAAAATACTAAAATACATAATAACAAGGTATTAAAAAAGAAAGGAGAATACAAATTAATTAAGAATACCCCGGATTACAAAGACAAAGTAATGAAAGTATTCTATGATAAAAAAGTACTACAACCTACATTGAAGAAAAAAGATTATATAATCATTATATGCCATAGAAGAACTTGGAGAACCAATACACATATCACCAAACAAATAACATACGCGACTCAAGTATGGGTTGCTAAACATCGCCATATTAAACATAAAGAAGAAAAAGAATTCAAAATTAGAATCTCCGACCTTAAAGAAATGGAGAACAACACTCTCACAAAAATATCTGAAGACAACTTTAGAAGCCCAGACATGAAAGATAGTAAAAATAATGAACTAAGATCCACACTAAATAATGCGATTATATTTCAGGATAACAACATACATCACAGATTTAAATATATAGATATATACAAAGTAGATAAAGATAGGAACTTATCTCAAGATAGAATTATAAAAATAAATGAAAAAAAAATATTTGGGTTCAGAGATAAAATTGCCAAACAAAAATCAATTAGAAGAGCTCACTCTAGGATCTCCGGGAAAAAGAATAGATGTCAAGTCAAATATGGATGCAAGAATAACAAAAATAAGATAGAATTTGAAAGTAGAGGATTAGTCAAGGACCCTTCATGAAGATATTACAGTTAAACATAAGAAGCCTAAAGGCGAATAAGGATGAACTGGAGATTTACATGTACAAAAACAACATAGATATAGGTGTTCTAAGTGAAACTTGGACTAAAGATAAAAACAGAATAAAAATAAATAACTATAATTTATATCTGAATAATAGAGAAGATGGCTATGGGGGAATAGGATTTGCAATAAAAAAAAGCTACAAAATACACAAGATTTTAAGAGAGGACAAATACCTACCTATAGAATATATGGATATCATTGTTGAAGATCAATCTAAAAATAAATTGAAATTAGTAGGGATTTATATACCTCCTGCTTTAGACATAACAACGATAAAAAACAATTTATCTAACCTGTTGGATAACCTGAATAATGATAGCAAAACACTAATAATGGGTGACTTCAATGCCAGAAATAAATTATGGGAAACAAATGGTAGTAATAATCACAAAGGTAACATGGTAGCGAAACTAATAACCGAATCGAATTTTATTATTTTAAATAATGGAGATTACACCAGAAAAGCAGAAAACCATCATTATTCAGCGATTGACATCACTTTGGCATCCACGGAGTTAACTCCTAGCTTGATATGGGAAAGAGACCTTAACTTAATTGGCAACTCAGACCACTTCCCTATAATTATTAGATTGAACAACCACAGTGACGGAAATGTAGGTGAAAAAACAATATTCAAACTCAAAAAATGTATAACTAGCATCAATAATTTTAATCCAATGCTTACCCTCGACATGATAGACTACGAAGAGGAAATTACAAGGTTCATAGAGGATAATACAGAAAAGGTAAATCATAATAATAACTATGTCCCAAAAGAGTGGTGGACCCAAAATATAAGAAGATTATGGGAAATAAAAAGATGCAAACTGAAATTATACAATAACAACAAAAACAATAGTTTCGTCAAAACAGAACTTAATAGAGCTATAGCCAAGTTAAAAAGAGAGATAAGATGGCAAAAGAAATTATCTTTTAAGAAATTCTTAGATAATATAAACCCTGACCTTAGCCCAAAAGACCTATGGAAAAAAATAAACGCATTTAAAAACAACATAATAAGAAAACATAATATATTTGATATCGAAGAAAACAATAAAACCTTTATGGACAATAATATAATAAGTGATAAAACTCAGGTAGATATTAACACTCAAAAATTCAACATTAATCCCATGGTAGACGAATTTCAATCAGCCGAAGTGCAGGAGATAATAAATAGTAGTAAAAATACTGCCCCAGGGCTAAACAAAATCTCATTCAAACTGTTAAAACAGATAAACGAAAACCATATCAATAGAATAACGGCTCACTACAATAAATTGTGGGAAAAGGGAAGAGTCCCCGAGGAATGGAAGATCACAAGAATGATACCGGTACTAAAAGCTGGAAAAAATCCGGAACTAACTAGTAGCTATAGACCAATACATTTAGCCAACATATTTCATAAGATATTTAACAAAATGTTGATACCCAGAATTAATGAACATCTAGATAAAAACGATATTCTTCATAATAACTCATATGGTTTTAGAAAGCACAGGTCGACAAAGGATATTATGTTCAAACTAAATAGCATGGCAGAAGAGAATTTAAAAAATGGAAAAATAACAATTATTATCTCAGCAGATATAAGTCAAGCATTTGATTGCGTGGACACCGAGATCTTGATACAAATGCTAGAGAAAGTTGGCATACAAAAAGAAATTATAAACTGGATCTGGCAATCACTCACAAATAGAGCTATTGTTATGGAAGGAGAAGGTTTCAGAATAGTAAAACATTCCAGCATCAGTATTCCACAGGGAGACCCAATAAGTCCGTTACTATTCAATATTTACACACACAAAATCCACGAACTGAATAAAGAAGGGATTAGTATATTACAATACGCTGATGACTTTATTTTAACCATAACAGGAAATGACTTACATGAAGCAGAACAAAAATCTAACATTGTATTCCAAAAATTTCTAATGAAGTTACAAGAACTAAAAATGAGATTAAATGGAGATAAGACAGCATTTCTTAAAATACATAAAGGCTACAAAAACCAGAGGAAATCCATCAAAATTAAATATAATTCAAGTGTGTTAAAGTAAGTGAAGGAGATGAAGATTCTGGGTTTTACCATAGACAAAAAATTAAACTATGAAGCCCACAATAAAATATTATTAGAATCAGGAAACGCTAGCCTAAATATTATAAAGATATTTGCAAAAAAGAAAGGGGGGCTCACCCCACAACCATGTTAAATGTACATAATGCCCTAGTACACAGCAAAATAACTTATAGTAACTTCATGATAAAATCAAAGAAACAAATAAATAACATACAAAAGCTTGTTAACAAAAGCTATAGATGGATTCTTGGTTTAACAAACAGCACACCACTGACAGCTATAACTGCAGAGGCAGGCGATACACATATGGATTACAAATTAGAACATGTCACATTTAAATATATATAGGCCAGTAATAATAGGAGAAAAAATTAGAAAAAAAAAATAATTCGTTACAGCAAACTGACAGTGGGATATTGTAGAACACGATATTGTAAAAGAGGGAAACATAAATCGAACCAGCAGCTGCTATCCGGGGGAGAATGGGGAGGGATTTTAGGGGTTGAAAGGGGTTTTTCGTAATTTCTGGCTAAACCGTGCATCCTATCAAAAAGAGTCATATGTAAAAGTTGTAGGGAATAAAAAGATCTACACTTTTTGTTCGGACCATTTTTACCCTCACCTCAACATTTTTCGAAAAAAAGGCGAAAAACCGATTTTTTTCTTTTTTCTTGTTTTCTTTTACAAAAAAAATTTTATGAAGTTCAAATTTTGGAAAAAGATACCTCCATTTATTGGAAAAAGGCAGCAATTTTTTCGGAGGGAAATATTTAGACGTTGTTGTCAAAATTAATTTTTTTGAAAAAAAAAAACCAAATTTTTAACTGCGATTCCTCTTAAAACTACGCCTCCTAATGAGTTAAATTTTGACTCATTTACTCGTTCTTACGTCTATTTTTGATAAGTGGTAAAAAAATGGTACACTGTTATGGAAAAAAAGGCGGGAAAATTGAAAAAACCGAGAAAATCGCTTTTTTTTCGTGGTAATTTGCATATTTATCGTTGAATAATCGTTATTAATTAATAAAATCATTTAAATTTTTTATGATAAACGTAAACGACGATCATTTAGAAATAAATTAATGAATAATTATATGCTTTCGTTACTTTTAGTTTATTTAGGTAACAAAAAAGTAAATTTCATTCTTCAAACATGGCGATCTCAAAAAGTACCTTTTAGTTTTCTTTCATGTTTTTTATATTTTACAGATTTGTTATTTATTTAAAACATACTAAACCTATAAGGACAATTGTTATTTTTTGTTTTTGAGAAAAACACATTTGAATATAGGTTGTTTTTTTTTGTACTTTGTGCCATACACTAAACCCAAGTTTACTGATTCTATTAAACTTATTTTGGGTTTAGAAGGTACTAAATGAGGTTTAAAGAAGGTACTAAGTAAGCTTTTTTAGGGTTTTCTGAAGGTTTAATATTTTACCCAAAACATACTCAAATTACAGACAGACGTTTTGTTCGACGATAAAAACCAATTCGAATATTTGTTAGCAAAAATATGCCAGTTGCAGATTTTGCTAAAATTTATCAAATAGATAGTGAATTTTCCTTTCAATTACAATAAAAAATTCATATTAAATTAAAATATATCATATATTAATTATCATATATTATAAACTAAAATAAGCATTAAATATTTTAGAAAAATGAAAATTCTGCCAATCCCATGTACTTTCGAAATCAAATTGCTCAAGAACGGCTTTACCAATTTTATCAAACTTTTTTTTTTTTGTAGGTGATTAGTTAATCGTTTGAAAAAAAAAATAATTAATTGTTTTTGTAATTAATTTTTAAATTAAAATATTAAAAAACTTTTTTAAAGTTGGCGCTTGGGTTGAAGATCAATTGAAATTTAATTTATTTTTTTTTGTAAAAACAGTTCTATCCTTACTCTAAAATATTACAAATTTACAAAGAGGCTAATATTCGTGTTCTTGAGATATTTAATTTTTAAGATTTTTAGTACGACTGAAATTCTAATTGTTGATTATTTCTTCGAACAATTTTTATCAAGTTCGAAAACGAAAGCATCTAATTATTCATAAATGTATTTCCGAATGATCGTTGTTTACGTAATAATAAAAAAAATAATATGATTTTATTAATTAGTAACAATTATTCAACGATAAATATGCAAATTACCACGAAAAAAGCAATTTTTTCGGTTTTTTCAATTTTCCCGCCTTTTTGTCCATAGATTTATACTTTTTTTACCATTTATCAAAAATAGACGTAAGAACGAGTAAATGAGTCAAAACTGAACTATTTAGGAGGTGTAGTTTTAAGAGGAATCGCAGTTAAAAATTTGGTTTTTTTTTTCAAAAAAATTAATTTTAACACCAACGTCTAAATAATTCCCTCCGAAAAAATTGCTGCCTTTTTCCAATAAATGGAGGTATCTTTTTCCAAAATTTGAACTTCATAAAATTTTTTTTGTAAAAGAAAACAAGAAAAACGAAAAAAATCGGTTTTTCCGCATTTTTTTCGAAAAATGTTGAGGTGAGGGTAAAAATGGTCCGAACAAAAAGTGTAGATCTTTTTATTCCCTACAACTTTTACATATGACTCTTTTTGATAGGATGCACGGTTTAGCCAGAAATCACGAAAAACCCCTTTCAACCCCTAAAATCCCTCCCCATTCTCCCCCGGATAGCAGCTGCTGGTTCGATTTATGTTTCCCTCTTTTAAAATATCGTGTTCTACAATATCCCGCTGTCAGTTTGCTGTAACGAATTTTTTTGTTGTTAAAATACTATTTTTCCTGGCCTAATAGTTAAGCAAATATACTTAAATTCAGACATTGCAGATATGATAAAAATTGGAAAAGGTGGTAAATCAGCAACGGAGGTATATAATAAAAATATAGCCCTCTTAGATTCAGTTCCGAGTATAGTTTGTATACCTGACATAGGCAAAATAGATAAATATATGAGAGTTAATACGAATCTTGCAAAGTCCATAAAAAAAGATAGTACAAGCGTCATAGAATCCAAAGCCCTAACATTAGAATTTATAAGTAGCCTCAATACCAAGAACGCAATATATACGGACGGCTCGTTGACCAAAGAGGGCAAAGGAATAGGCCTATTCATAGAGAAAAATAATATAAGTATAATGCTTAAACCACAAGAAAATTTAACCATAAAAACACTGGAAATGGTTGGAATTTTAAAGGCTATAGAACACAATAGTAATACTACCAAGGAAAAACTAGACATACTGACCGACTCACTCAGCTCATGTATGGCTCTAAAGAACTTCAAATCGTTAAACACCTCAAAATATTTTGAAAAAATGATCATAAACAGAATACTGAAAGACGGAATTCAAGTATCCATAAACTGGATTCCCAGTCACATAGGCGTCATAGGAAATGGGAGAGCGGATAAGGCAGCTAGGGAAGCTTCGATATCGGGTCAACTAATAAATACCAAGATACCGATAGAAGAAGTCATAAAGATACACAAGAAAAATTTACACAAAAAATGGAATGAGTCCTTCTTAGAGAAAACCGAAACAAAGAGGAATACTCATAGAAAAAACATAGGAGAGGAAGTGAAAAATAAACCCTGGTTCCACAAAATGGGATGGAAATCGTGTGACATTAAAATCATCACCAGGCTGAGAACAAACCATACTTATGATGATAAGTACCTGAAAATGATAAAGATAATAGAGGATGATAGCTGTGATATATGCTTAGTCAAGAACGACTCGAAGCATCAAATCGAAACATGCCCTAAATACGAAATCATTAGACAGAAATATAACAGCATTAGCTATAAAACTCTAGAAACGATACTAAAAGAAGGAAATATAGAGGAATACAAAGAGGTAATAGACTTCATTTACGAAGCTAAGATCAGTGTATAGTACACAGTAATAGTACGACAAAACTTCAACGCTATGGTAAGCTTACACATTTATATAGATCAAGTAGCATGACTCGACATACGACATGACAAATATAAGGAAATAAATTAAGCCGGGGTATAAAAATAAAAAATACAACAAATTACGATATAATTCCAAATCCAAAAAATAATAATAAAAAAAAAAAAAAAACTAAATATAAAACAAAAATAATAATAACTAAAAAAAAATTTCCTTTTATTAAATTTTAAACCAAATGATACTTAAATACAACAAACAAAAAAAAAAATGATATAAGAAATTGAATTAAAATTATTTACTATAATAGATAAAGATTATACAACATTGGAATAAATTGATTTATATAAAAGCACCTTAATTAAGAATATAACTATGTATTAATCTTTCATAGAAACTTGGACAGAAAATTTTAGTTATAAATATTTAAAAATAGATTTCAATTCAACAATCAATCTAACTGAAGTAGAAATAACCATGAAACTATTTAAGAAATATAGTAATTGAATATAACCTAACTTTACTAGCTATAACTTACAATAATTGATATAAACATTAATAATATGAACTAATAGTACCTAGAATCTAAAATACCAATTGAATTATATAGAATCAAACTACAATTATTACTCTAAATTCCAACAACGGAGGGGAGATGATATCGTCAAGGTTGGCAAGTGTAAGAACAATTGACTTTTACTTTCTGTCAAGAGTTTTAGAGCTTGCTAATATTGAGGAGACACGTCTCTCACTCAGTTGCAGCAATTGTAGAGGTTACAATCAAGAAAAAATATATGTAACCTTTTGGCTATATGGACTGGAAAAGCCAAATGTCATAAACTGACATGTCCAAGAGCCAAATAAATAAATTAAAATAAAAAAAAAAAAAAAAAAAAACAAACAAGACTGGTTAGTAATTATTATTTTTAAATTAAAAATAATTTTAATTTAATTAGGTTTAATAATGTTCGATTGATAAATAAGTGATCTCTATAAAAACAATAACATTTGTTGATCAAACGTGATAATAATATAACGCCTAGGGAAAGTTGTTTATTTTTATGTGAACACTTGAACAATCGATTAAGCTCAACAGTATTTGCAAGATAAATTATAATTATTTTAATTTAAAGTATTGTATATAAATATGAATTTTTAATTTTAGATCGTTCTGTGATAATGTTATCAGCGGCTTGCACAACACTCGATGCATACGATAAAATTGTTGTTTCTCTAGGAGAAATTTTAAATTATTTTGATAGTTACAAGAGGCCAATTCGAGAGGGTGAGGCGATTTTAAACGCTGGGTGGATCCAAGCGATTGGAATTGAATCGAACTTGAATTCTACCATAACTGGTCTGGTAGTTCAAACTTCAGCGCTTTCCACCAAGCACCACGAAATTAAATTAAAAAATATTTCTAAAGCTTATCATTTATGGAACTGTTCGTGCTCTTGCAAAGCTGGTGAAGGTGCTATGTGCAAACATATAGCAGCATGTCTTCGTCATATAAACCGGTAAATAAAAATATATAGAATATTTTATTAAATTTTCAAATCTTGTTTGAGTATTTTAGGAACCCTGAATTGAGAGCTATAAGCTGCACCGAAATAACGCAAAAGTGGGGAAAGGTGGGGCCATCGATTTCTAAAAAATATAGTGGGATCATCGCAGTAAAATTGCCATATTCGCAGTAAAATTAAAATTAAGGAAACCATAACCGACGATTTGCTAAATGAATTTTCATCGCAATTTATAGATTGTAAAATATATTTTATAATATAAATGCTTTATAAAACCTTACTTACATGTGTCTTATTGCTTTTTAGCTCAACCACAATCAGAAATATTTTTATTGACCAAATGTGTGCGATCGACTAGCGTAAATTCCACTGATACTAGGGAAACTATCGAAAATGAATTTTATAAATTTATTATTGTTCATGATGGCCTTAAATCATATGTTCCTTTAATGGAAAAATATGAAAATTACAAAATGAACGAATTTTCCACACTAACAAAAACTGCAGATGATGCAGTGCAAATCTGTAAAGCCACATTATCACAAACTCGTGCGCAGTGGCTCCTTGAGCGGAAATCCAGAATAACTCCCAGTATTTCTTATCAGTTATTTACGTATGCAACCAACAAAACCCCCGAATGGGACAAGAAATTAAATTCTATTTATAATAGTCTATTTAAAGGAAATGAAGCTACGAAATATGGATCACATGCTGAAAAAATAGCAGTAACTATTTATCAAAAGCACTGTCTGTTTTTTGAATGCGGCCTTATTATTTCACCAGATCTTCCATTTTTGGCAGTAAGCCCTGATGGTATTGCATACAACGGGGAAGAATGGAAACTGGTTGAAGTTAAATCACCCGTCAAAGGCAAGCTGATGTGTGCTAGAGATTTGATTAAAGTATTGCCTTGGATAAAATTCATAAACCAAGACTATGAGTTGCGTGAACGGCATCCGTATTACGGACAGATTCAGTTATGTTTAGCTCTAACTAACATAAAAATTTGTGATTTAGTTATATTTAGTTGTTACGATAACAGTTACGAAGTAATTAAAATAATAAAAAATGAAGAATTTATAAAGTCCTACATAACAACATTAACGCACGTTTATTTTAATTTCGTCTTACCGTTTATTTTTAAGAAATGAAGTCTATTAAAACTTATTATTTAGTTAAGGTTTATTATATTACTAATGGAGTGATTTGAATTGAATTTGTGATATAAGTAATTTTTGTTATTTATTTATTATTTTGTGATAATTTTTTAAGTTTATTACGCTAATTTGAATTATAGTCTGAATTTGATTCGTTACTGTAATTTTAAAAAATTTAAACAAATTATTTTTCTATATTTTATTATTTATGTAATATTTATTTATATATTTTATTTATATATTAATGTATTTTTCCAAAATACATATTTAATTTTGCTTATCTTCACCTAAAACTTATCATCATTTAAAATTGGGCTCGATAAATTAGATAGGGCGCTCACAACAATCATTATATCGTCAATGTACGGTGTAATGCTGGAACAAATTTTTTCTGACAGTACCTTCATTTGCTTTAATCGAGCAATTCGTCGCTCTACATGAACTCTAGCTGACGCGATTTTGGTTGACCTTTCCACCTGTGATTTTGAAAACCTATCATACATAAAATCGGGTCTTATTAGTTCCACTCCTGCATTAGCTAACTCTTCTGCGATCAAAAACCCTTTATCAACCATCACTGCATCATTTGGGTTGAGTTTCGTAACCAGATCAGAAAGGTTAAAAATCGCCTTGTCTGAAGATTTTCCAGTGACAACAGGACTCAAGTAGTTCACTGCGCCAGAAGGAGAAACGCCAATTAACACTTTTAGTGTATGTCCACCTTTGTAATGAGAATAAGTACATATTCTACATTCCAAACACTTAGATTTATCCGTTTTGAATTCCGTACAATCCAAAACAGTACTTACGTTCGGATAACTTCGAAAACATTTCGGCAAATTGTTTATAGTTTGCTCCTTCGATTGCCAGTGTATTAGCCCTTTCATTCCTAAAGCTATTAACTGTATTATATCAGCAAAGAAACGCTTTGCTGTCGCAGCAGTTATTTGGAACAAAATCCCTATATCTGCAAACGAACAAAAATTTGACCCTTTTCAAAATGTTCACTGCAGATCACAAAACACCTAGGGAACTTTTTACTCATCCGCAAGGCATTTGCCCATTTGGCTAGTTCCGATTTTGAATTTAATATTTCCTTTGGGATCATGTGCATCGATATTTGTTTTGACAAACAATTGTTGCACTGCGGCACTCCACAGTGTCTTAATGATTTTTTATTAATCCGACTCTTTTTAATATTAAAAGACATTTTTCTTATTTGATATCTAAAATTGAACATAAATATTTTTGAGAACAATAATGATTAATTAAGTAAATAATTACATTAAACATTCAAACTAATAATAACATAACCTCTTTATTATATGTATTTACATACAAATTCTTGATTTATTCACCGCGAGTTGTAACTCATCACGTTTGTTTAGCTAATATGTTTACCGAATGTTAAAGAGATTAGATCGTTACCAATTGAATGTAATTTAAATTTATGAAATTATATATAGTTTTAATTTAAAAAAAATAAATACAAACCAACCTTTTTTTCGTTTTTCACGACATTCTTCATACAAAATGCGAATGTCAAAATTTGTTATATACCATATCGGTTTACATTTTTTGCCGCCAGATCCATCGACAGTTCTCTATTGACGACATACACCATGTGCTCTAGCGGATTTTATGTTAAACTAGTTAAACAAATCAAATTGTAAACATATGTCAAATACCATATATTTTTACTCACAAAAATATTTAAACCATATTAAATTTAATATTTTTAAAATTTGTGCAACAATTGGTGTATTTATTTATTCAAATGTAAGTTACAACACTATTATCTATTATAATTTGATCGCAATTTTATAATTTTTAATAGCAAAATGGAAAGTAATCGTAAAACTGCGAAATATTTGGGCCGCTATTAGTGTCGTACCACAGTGCAAAACATATTTAAGTCGTACCACAGTGCAAAATATATGATATTGACGGCGTGTCCATGCATCGTATTCCTCGTAAGGTCATGTTAAATAAAATAACATTAAATGAATGGAAACATGTACTAAGGATGGGAAAAAAGATTCGCAAAAACTTTGTGTTCTGTAGCAAGAAAGAACAGATTCTAATTCCATTACCACGGGCGAATATATACGAAAAAGGGCATCACATCAAATGCTCTTCCTTCAGAAATTTACCACAATCAAGCATATTGACGAGGAAGCCAAAGACAAGAAAACTCAGGTTAAATATAATTAACAAGTATGTACAATTTTGAAACTAAATGTATAATTATAAATCTTGTATGTACTTATATTTTATTTTTTACTTTATTAATTGATACATCCAGTAGAACAGAAGATGGCTTTGGAAATTTTTATCCTACTAACAGCAAGGATGATGAAGGGTGCCACCCATACACCAATTCTGCATAGGTACTCAATTCAACATTCACGAGCGCGGCGTATCTGTGGAAATTAACGGTGAAACAGAAAAACTTAATAAACTACCGTTCCTTATTGATACTGACGAAAAATTAAATTCCATGACTGGAATTCCAACTCTAACTTTGTTAGAACGGTTACATAAGTGCTGTTTATTAATAAGGTCAGAAGAGCCCTATAATATTGGGTTGTCTCAAAAAAACAGTATAATATTGACAATGTGTCGAATAAAGATGAATATGAACAATATACAAACCGCTATACTATTTAATATCTCCTCAAGATGTGCTAAAAATTATTTTACCGATTGTGTGCAGCTCTTAGCAAAAGTTTTAAAATGTTACATATATTGGCAGACTCGAGAAGAAAACCTAAAAAATTTTGATTGTTACTTCAATTTAAATCTTTTATACTCATATTTTTGAAATTATTTATCCAAAACAAATCAAAAAGAATAAATTTTAATATTTACTTACTGTTCGTTTGAATTTTGATTTGTTTAAATAGTTTTTAAATTTTGCTAAGAGAGTGCGCTGTTATCACTTTACCAGTCGTCAATTGTGTAGCTGACAAAAATGTTTCGACCGAACACTCAGGAATGTGATTTAAAAAATTCATGATGTTTTTGTCAGTTGCATAGTATTAAATGCACTCATTTATCATGAAAAACAAAATCAGTTTTTTCTGTTTTTAAATGTCAAAATGTTTTGAATTTAGGTGTCAATAAAAATATTTTATTTCGGTTATTTACGCTCTTTGTTTTGTATTGTGTATGTTTAAATTTTTGTATTGACTATTCTTGATAAAATTGGTTTGTGTTTTTTGGAATAACTTAATTAACTTTTGTGATAAAATTAATTGACCCATAATGTTTGACGTATTAATCCATTATTTTTTCTTCTAGCTATTCGGTCCTGTTTAACGTAGGTAATATTCATCACAATAAAACTAGCAGGAAAAAAGTTTGATGTAAAATAACGTGATATTTTTTATCATTATTTTGTACGACCGAACACTACCATTAGTTATTAGGTAGATTTCATATAAAAATCTACCTATAGCAGCGTGCTTCAATTCGGAATTTCGGAAAAATTTTGGTGCCAAACGACTATATATGATAAGCGGAGACGGAAAATCAAAATGAAAAATATATATATATATATATATATATATATATATATATATATATATATATATATATATATATATATATATATATATATATATATATATATATATATATATATATATATATATATATATATATATATATATATATATATATATATATATATATATATATATATATATATATATATATATATATATATATATATATATATATATATATATTAGACTGGTCGTTAAAAACTAAATTTTTCGAGACGCCCCCTAGAAAAATTCTTTGTGGTCAAAAAACCACAACGGCATTATTTTTTTTTTTTTTAAATCAAAAGAACACGTGCCGCAAAATCGTCGAAGTTGATTTTTTGAAAAATTCGTAGATTTTTTCAAATATCTCATAAAATATGCAGATGTCAAAAAAAATCACATAACTATTTTTGTAGGAAATTTAATTCTCTACAAAAAAGGAGGAAGGCATTTTTTCCCGAAAACGTATAGTTCTCATGATATTTTGAAAATGAACTTGTAAGTTTTCGTAATTTTTAAAAAACAAAAAATAAAGATGACGAAAAAGTCCTAATTTTCTTCTTATGCTATAGAATGAAATGTAAAAAAAAATAATCGTGACAAAAAAAATCAAAATTAGTACTTTTTCGTCGAAATTTTCATCATTTGGTTTTACGAGTTTCGAAGAATTTCAAGTTTTATTTCAAGATATCATCAGAAATATAGGTTTTAGGAAAAAAATGACTTGGACCTTTTTTGTAGAGAATTAAATTTCCTACAAAAATGGTTATATTTTTTTGACATCTGCATATTTTATGAGATATTAACAATTTTATCAAAAAATAAACTTCGATGATTTTGCGGCACGTGTTCTTTTGACTTAAAAGAAAAAAAATAGTGCCGTTGTGGTTTTTTGACCACAAAGAATTTTTCTAGGGGGCGTCTCGCAAAATTTAGTTTTTAACGACCAGTCTAATATATATATATATATATATATATATATATATATATATATATATATATATATATATATATATATATATATATATATATATATATATATATATATATATATATATATATATATATATATATATATATATATATATATATATATATATATATATATATATATATATATATATATATATATATATATATATATATATATATATATAATTTAGACTGGTCGTTAAAAACTAAATTTTCCGAGACGCCCCCCAGAAAAATTCTTTGTGGTCAAAAAACCATAACGGCTTTATTTTTTTTTTTTTTAAGTCAAAAGAACACGTGCCGCAGAATCATCGAAGTTTATTTTTTGATAAAATTGTTGATATCTCATAAAATATGCAGATGTCAAAAAAAATCACTTAATCATTTTTGCAGGAAATTTAATTCTCTACAAAAAAGGTCTAAGTCATTTTTTTCCTAAAACCTATATTTCTGATGATATTTTGAAATAAAACTTGAAATTCTTCGAAACTCGTAAAACCAAATGATGAAAATTTCGACGAAAAAGTTCTAATTTTGATTTTTTTGTCACGATTATTTTTTGATACATTTCATTCTATAGCATAAGAAGAAAATTAGGAGTTTTTCGTCATCTTTATTTTTTATGTTTTTTAAAAATTACGAAAACTTACAAGTTCATTTTCAAAATATCATGAGAACTATATGTTTTCGGGAAAAAATGAGATGGACCTTTTTTGTAGAGAATTAAATTTTCTACAAAAATGATCCATGTGATTTTTTTTGACATTTGCATATTTTATGAGATATTTGAAAAAATCTACGAATTTTTCAAAAAATCAACTTCAACGATTTTGCGGCACGTGTTCTTTTGATTTAAAAAAAAAAAAAATAATGCCGTTGTGGTTTTTTGACCCCAAAGAATTTTGCTAGGGGGCGTCTCGGCAAATTTAGTTTTTAACGACCAGTCTAATATATATATATATATATATATATATATATATATATATATATATATATATATATATATATATATATATATATATATATATATATATATATATATATATATATATATATATATATATATATATATATATATATATATATATATATATATATATATATATATATATATATATATATATATTTATATATATATAACGATATGAGGTATAACGGAATTATCCGGCACTCTCACGGTCGCAGTTTTTGACCTACATCAAAAATATTTTCTGTGTATGTTGCGGCAAACAATTTCTTGGACAAGTTCGCGAACTGGCCATATTGAGGTACCCGTTAAGCGGCTAGAGTCTTCAAAGTCGAATAATCTAAGGCGTTATAACTTTCGTTTGAAACATAAAGTTTAAATAAAATTGATAAATATAGAATATTTGAACCTTTTTTATCATTTTTTGTGAGATGACAACCTTGGCATTTAGGGTTCCTGAAAAATCAGCTGTTTTAAAAATTTACTAAACTTTGTTGTCCTTGATCTAGATGAAAATGACCAAGCTCAAAAATGAAAACGTTCAGAAACGTAGATACCAACTTATATCTATCCAAAACTTAAAAAACAAATTGTTTAAGTTCAGAGGTTGAGAACCTGTGGCTATTAAAACAAAAACAAACGCAAACGGCCTTGCTTTCATCATTTTCGAGTCTATTTTGATTAAACTAATACTAGCTTCTAATTCAACTTTTCAACTATAACATCAGAAATTTTCAGCTTTCTAACCTTAGAAGTGTCAATGCAATTAACATTATACTAACTCAATGCAAGCCCCTAAACGCTATATAATTACAAACAAATCCCAAAATATACCAATTAAATAAAATTTCTCTTGTTTTAGGTAGATTTCATATAATTTTTTTTGTTTTAATTTTTTTTTTTCGCAAAAGGTTAAAATATTTGTTTTGAATGTTTGTTGTTGTTGTTTTGAAGATTTATTATTGTTTTGAATTAGGGAATAGTTTCTTTGGAATATTTGGAAGTGGTTTAGTTGAAATAAATACAGTGAAATTCACTTATAACGGCCTCGTTTATAACGACATTTCGCCTTTAGCGTCATAAAATCAAAGTAATGGTTGGTCTTGCCTTTGTTCCTATGTAAAAATATTCGCTTAAAACGACTTCGGTTATTACGACATTTCTGATATAGCGACCAATTTTGCAGTAAAATTTGTACAGATGGATGTACAGATTGTTCGCTTATTGCGACCTATAATTTAAAAAATAAAAACGTTTTTTTAGATATGAGAAAAAATAATTGTGATTTATTTAAATATCAATTGGTGGTCTGTATCCTCTATGTCTTTCCATTTTAGACATTTTTTTATTTTTGTGATTTGGTTTACATTGTCGCAGTTTAAGCTCAGTTGATAAGGCGCTAGCCTTGTAACTCAAGGATGCCGGGTTCGATTCCCGATGGAGATCACTTTTCCTTTACATTATTCAGAACGTGTGTTTTCAGGCCTGATCGTTCATGTATAGTAAAAGTTAATCGTGAATATATCGGGTTTAAGCAACAGCAATCCAAAAATTGTTGAAACATCTGTTCAATATTGCAAAAGAAAACAGAAGAAATTGCATCGATGTCAAATTCTGAATTCAAATGTATGGCAAGCTAAACTTTTCGCTTCCGTGAGAGACATATATTGTGCTTTGGAGAATAGAATGTGATTTTTGATGAGTCAGCAAGTGTTGATGGAAGTACATGTGACTAATAGCTAACGATCAGCGTAGTCGAAAAATACTCGACGGCTACAAAGCAAATTAAATTTACAACGTCGCAAAAACGGGTGATTTATAAAATGACCCCAGAAAAAAATTTAAATAATTAAAATGTGTAAGTTGAGAGCGAATATGAATGGCTTGTGATAGGAAAAAGTAAATCACCCATGTTTTTTAGAAACATTAAGGCTCTACCGTTGGACAATACAGGAAATACCCTAGATGGCTTCTAATATTATTGAATATTTTAAAGAAAATAGGACACCGAATTAAAAAAAATTAGCTGTTGGATAATTGCCCTTCACATATTTATTTGAAAAATCTAAAATTTAGTAAGTTAGTGCTTATGCTACTCAACACGTCTTCTGCTCTTCAGTCGCAGAATAAGGATGTAATAAAATATTTTAAAATCACTTTCGACAGAATTTTTTTATAAAAATTGTTAGAAATGACAAATGACCAAAGCACAACTCATTATAATTGGTAGATGCTATACAACAAGAAATCGTGTTAATAAGTAAACGTCGTATTTCAATTTGATTTAGACATACCGAATTCTTGCAAATTGATGACGATCATGATACAAACACTGTGAGTTACGATGCTGATGATGATATTCCACTAATCGGATAGGCCAAGTAACAACTTCTGTCGATAACAACTTCTGTCAAGAGTGATGAAAATTGGGAAGGTTTTATCATGGCTATAAATTTTTATTCGCAGATGAAGAGCCCACATTAAAAGATACTGTCGACGATATTATAAATTTAGCTAATATTAACGTACAGAAGATATTCAAAATGAACCTGAAGATACCATAAATGATCGTCTCCAACAATTACAGATACATCTACTACCTTATCTACTGTCATTAAATTGTTTCTGATAAAAAAATTGAACACTTCGCATATTACGACATTCGGATATAACGACGGATTTTGATGTCATTTTCAATGTCGTTATAAGCGAATTACACTGTATATGCATATTGATTACATATTTACAATTGATAGATATTTGTATTATATTTGAGGTGTAAAAGTTGTTTGATGTTGTTGTTGATTATAAATTATAGTATGGCAGTTGTGATGTAGTTAGAACGTTAATCCACCAACGGATTTAATTTGATATTAAGGAGTTTTAATCAAATTAAACAAAACTATTTGAAATTGCATTGACAAAGTAGTTTCCGTTTATGTATTTAGTTTGGTTGGTTTGATAAATTTTTTGGATTTTCTGTTTCTAGTTAAATTTTTCATTTAAACTAATCTGACATATCCAATTCTATTTGTACACAGAGCTGTCTGGTCCCGAAATCTACCTATTTCTAGCGGATAAACGTGCCGCTTGGACTTTTTTTAATTTGGAAAGTACTCTATTACTAGTTTCCCACCGCAGAAATTTACTATGTAGTATAGCAAATATTTGATATTAGTTTGATTTCTCACCGTTCATATTATATTAAGATAATGTTTCGGTGGGAAACCAAACCTAACTTGACACTAGAATAAAATTGATATATCAAAATACCGTACTGTCAATTTTATATTTGATATTAGCGTTATAGTTTTTAAAATGAAATTTACAACCCAGAGAAAATCAAACTAGATTTAGACCAGCCCTGCCATTGTTTTTGAACAGCATAAAATACATATAAGTTTTATTCTATAACGTCTTTTTTAAATAATTCTCTCACGAAAACCAAACGTCTACTTGACTACGTTTTTCATCTCCTATTTCTTTATAATGCTATACTAAACATATCCATATCATAATCAACAATTAATACATACACTTTAATTTATTAAATATCAGAAATGAATCTTACAAGCTAAAAATCGCAAGAAAACACAATGTTTACAAATTCCATAAAATGACATTTCACCTATAAATTAATAATTACGTTTCACACCGTCGATATTATACTTTATTTGATAAGTATTATATTTACTAGCTAGCAAATGAAAATAGCAAATTTAAAATAATTGTTGTGATAGTTTGCTTTCACACCGTTGCTATTATACTTTATTAAACTATACTAGCTAGCAAATTGCTACGGTGGGAAACTAGTATATGTTTATATTATGAAGTGGCGCTATAAGACATATATGTTTATCTCACTTCATCTAATGCACTCATCTAATAGATGATAACAAAGTAAAGACACGTTACCAGCAACAAAAATTTAATGGGTAATGTCACATTTTAAGCACTCTAGCGGATTTTTTTGATTATAATCTTTTAACAAAATCATACCCAGCAAATTTTTTGTCTTTAGTAACATGTCTTGTATTTATCTGAGAAAAAGCAAAACATACGACTTTTAAAATGTGAAAAAGGGACAAACGACATTGGTAACATGGAGGCAACATGACTTCACGCTGTCTTTGGTAAAATTCTAACAACATGTCTTAGCAAGATATACAGCGTTCCAATCGGTAGAATTTTCAAATACATTTAACCCCAGCAAACGTGTCTTGAGTAACACATGCAAGACAAGCTCAAGACATGGTGTAGTAACAAACCCAAGACGTTCAAAAGACAGCTCCATGTATTTGGGACTCAGACTCTTCAAAGACTTGTTGGTTGGTTGTTGTTGTTAACATGACTGGTACCCGTCTTATGTAACGTGTTTCAAATTCGTCTGATGTAACATGTTAGGTAGTCGTCGTTGGTCACATATCTAGTGATTGTCTTTTGTAACATGTTTGGTAGTTGTCTTACGTAACATGTCTTGCATCAATCGCTAGTAACATAACTGGTTATCGTCTTAGATAACAAGTTTGGTAGTCGTCTTATGATACATGTATCGACTTCGTCTTATGTAACATGTCCAGTGTTGGTGATTGGTAACATAACTGGTGCTCGTCAATATTATGATTGTCTGAGGTAACAGGTTTGGAGTGTGTCTTGGAAGTATTTTTTTTATAAACGAAAAACTTTTAATAATTTTTTAAAATATAAAGAACTAAAAATGCAAATCACAAAATACAAAATTACACCCATAAATTCTTAATTTGGGATTAAATTCAATTTGTACTTAAAAATATCTAATATAATAAATACAAAAATTATAAAATAATTCAATATAAAATAATATAATAATATAAAATAATTCAATATAATTCAGTCTCATTAAATTCAACAAATCTTATTCTCTAATGATAAATAAAAATTTCAAAAATAATATCATTTAAAAATGTAAATCACAAAATAAAAGATATTGCTCCCATAAATTCTTAATTTGGGATTAAATTCAATTTGTACTTAAAAATATCTAATATAATAAATGCAAAAATTATAAAATAATATAAATAATCAATATAAAATAATATAATAATATAATATAATTCAATATAATTCAGTCTCATTAAATTCAACAAATCTTATTCTCTAATGATAAATAAAAATTTCAAAAATACTATAATAATATATACATAAATTTACAAAATAGTCGGAGCGGTTTGTCTAGCGCGACTTCTTCTTCGATTCTCTCTATTATGAGCATCGAATATTTGCTTTTTTATCGATGTCTCATAATCTTTATATTGTGTGAATTTAATCTGCCATGCATCTAAAATGAAAATACCAATTATTATTATTTATTCAAAAAATTAAATTTAATAACTTAATTTATCTCTTTTTTGTTAGGATACTTTATTTAGCCTTTTATAGACAACATTTGTTTTAAATCAAAAGGCGATGGATGGTTATTACATTTTAATTCTAATTTAATCCTAGTATTTTGACTTAGCGCAGTCATAACCATATTTACAATTATTAAAAAATTATAAATACATAAATGTAAAAAAATTTATATCTATGTATTTATAATGTCCTTAATTAATGTACCTGGGATTGACTACTAAGTCGAAATCTTAGAATAAATTAGAATTAAAATTAAACAAGCACACTTTCATTTAAAATAAAAGGTGTTTATAAAAAGCTAAAAGTATCCTAAGAATAACAAAACAATTTAATTATTATAAGAAAATTATAATCACCAAATAGGATTTTATTAAATAAAACCATTTGTTTAATGGGTAGCTTAAGATGCAAGCCGTCCCAGTTATATTGGTTAATTAATTTGTCAGATGCAATTTTGCTTAGACCTGTCGAGTTGTGCTTGCCTGCTATAGGAGCATATATGGACAAATGTTTAGTCTGAAAAATAAATATAGTTATTATTGTCTAAATTTTAAAATAATCTGTGTGCATATAATCTACCAAATTTGCAGCAAATTCGGCGTCATCTTCGATTTTTAAGTTAACGCACTGTAATTGGTCTGCAGTTGTAAAAGGCAGAGCTATGTCGAATTTGTTTGGTGGCTTCATTATTTTTAATAGGCTAGTTATATCCAATTTTATTGAGTTCAACTGCTTACTGATGTACCGCAATTCAGGTGTTACTAAAAACAATGTTTTAATATATTATAATTATACATATTTAATATATAATATATTAATATATTATACATATAGGTATATATATATATATATATATATATATATATATATATATATATATATATATATATATATATATATATATATCTATATATATATATATATATATATATATATATATATATATATATATATATATATATATATATATATATATATATATATATATATATATATATATATATATATATATATATATATATATATATATATATATATATATATATATATATATATTATATATATATATATATATATATAGATATATATATATATATATATATATATATATATATATATATATATATATATATATATATATATATATATATATATATATATATATATAAATATATATATATATATATATATATATATATATTAGACTGGTCGTTAAAAACTAAATTTGCCGAGACGCCCCCTAGCAAAATTCTTTGGGGTCAAAAAACCACAACGGCATTATTTTTTTTTTTTTTAAATCAAAAGAACACGTGCCGCAAAATCGTTGAAGTTGATTTTTTGAAAAATTCGTAGATTTTTTCAAATATCTCATAAAATATGCAAATGTCAAAAAAAATCACATGGATCATTTTTGTAGAAAATTTAATTCTCTACAAAAAAGGTCCATCTCATTTTTTCCCGAAAACATATAGTTCTCATGATATTTTGAAAATGAACTTGTAAGTTTTCGTAATTTTTAAAAAACATAAAAAATAAAGATGACGAAAAACTCCTAATTTTCTTCTTATGCTATAGAATGAAATGTATAAAAAAATAATCGTGACAAAAAAATCAAAATTAGAACTTTTTCGTCGAAATTTTCATCATTTGGTTTTACGAGTTTCGAAGAATTTCAAGTTTTATTTCAAAATATCATCAGAAATATAGGTTTTAGGAAAAAAATGACTTGGACCTTTTTTGTAGAGAATTAAATTTCCTGCAAAAATGATTAAGTGATTTTTTTTGACATCTGCATATTTTATGAGATATCAACAATTTTATCAAAAAATAAACTTCGATGATTTTGCGGCACGTGTTCTTTTGACTTAAAAAAAAAAAAATAAAGCCGTTATGGTTTTTTGACCACAAAGAATTTTTCTGGGGGGCGTCTCGGAAAATTTAGTTTTTAACGACCAGTCTAATATATATATATATATATATATATATATATATATATATATATATATATATATATATATATATATATATATATATATATATATATATATATATATATATATATATATATATATATATATATATATATATATATATATATATATATATATATATATATATATATATATATATATATATATATATATATATATATATATATATATATATATATATATATATATATATATATATCAACGTTTTGACTTGACCCCTTTTAATTTTGATTATTTTTTGTTTATAGATAGTCCTTGATAAATAAAAAATACAAGTCCTCTTAGAATTTTTTTTTTCGACCAGGGGTCTTCACAGGGTGCCCCTCAATTTTTGTTATTTTGTGATGTGAGTGCATTTTGACGAGCGATTGTAGAAAAACTACTGAATCGATTTTCATAAATGATATGTCGTTGAATAGGTATTAGAACAAAGCTTTTAAAAATGTACACTGTTAATTTTTTGAAATAATTTTTAACGGTGTAACATAAGAAAAAAATGGTGTAATTGAAAAATAGATGGCATAGCCTTTGTTTTTTTTTTTTTTAAACTAAATTGAAGCTTATTTTATATCTAACCACTTGTGAAAGTTTAGGAGATGTGATATTTTTTGTTTTAGAGATAAAACTCGTGCATATGACTGTCGGGAATCAGTTTTTTTTTGTTCTGAAGGAAAATTATAAAAATGGCGATTTTTAGATTCAGATTTTTTTTTTTATGTTAAATATCAAATATTTTATTATTAAATGAACTTTTTAAAAAAGCAATTTCAGTCAAGTTCAGCAAAATTTTGCGACATTTTGACTCGACCCTTTTTAATTTGGTTTATTTTTAGTTTATAGATAGCCTTTGATAAATGAAAAATACGGCTTCAAGTAGATTTTTTTTAAATATAGACCAAAATAAACCAAATTAAAAAGGGTCGAGTCAAAATGTCGCAAAATTTTGCTGAACTTGACTGAAATTTGTAGCCCATTTTTATGGACTACAAGATTCTTTTCATTCTATTGTATTTCTAATGATTTCGCTTCACTTCACAAGAAAGTTAATTCTTTCCATTAAAACAATTTTTGTTATAAAAAGGTCCTAAAATAATAAATTTATAATTAAATGAAATGAATTACGGATTCTAATAGAAAAAAAAACTTAATATGAAAAAAATGCATATTGTATGGAAGTTCTATGTTGCAAAAGTATATTGCAACAACAACTTTGTGTTTTTTTTGATACGGAAACAACTTGTTATCATTTGTTATTGTATTTGTCCTGCCAATAAATATATTATTCCATATATGGGAATAACCAAACCTAGTCTGATTAACGGAGATTAACTGATGAAAATTTGAGGTTTTTTTGGAAGAAAAATCGAAAGATGAGTTAGTTGGTTTTTGATTTTGTGTGAGATTTAATAAAAATTATCAAAATTAGCATATCAATATTTTGCTTGAAAACTTAATTAATTGAGTTAAATCAAACCAATAATTTCTCTAAAAGTAAAATTTACTTAAAGTTTAAGTTTGAAATTAAATTAAATTAAAACTTTTTTAGTCTGATAGTTCTAATTTGTATTACTCAAAGTAATTTAAGTTTTGTTTAATTATGTTCCTTAAAGTTGTTATGTTTTGTTTAAATTGATATTGTGGTTCATAGTTTAAAATATCTAAACATATAAACAAAGTTAGAAACATTCTCGTAGCTATAAACATTTAAACAGTGATTACAAAGTGATTACGTCACAAACAAACAAATAATTTAGTGTTATAAATATACTAATAAAAAAATCTTTAAGTTGAAATTTTTCATTAATTAACATTTATTTGAAGAGAAAAACAGTTTTATTCGATTTTTAATTTTATTCGTGAAACAAATAATCAAATTTCTAAAATATAATTTAAATTTTATACTACATTTTATGATCAAAGAAAAATGTGCTAAAAGGAAAAATAGTACAATATAAAACATATTTTAAACAAATGTAACTAATTTATTGATTAATATGCCTACTAAAAATCTATTGGGATGCTAAACAGTTTTTAAAACAAGGATCTAACTTTAAAACAAGCAATAGTAAATTAAATAAAAGAATAGTTTTTCTACGTTCGCAATTGATTGTATTTAAAAGAATTTCATCAAGAAACGTTTTACTATAACGAAACTACCTGGTCAATAAACTTAAAATAAAGATCCAGTATAAGTGCAGCTAATCTATCAGTTAAGAAGGTCGTATTTAAACTTTTGCTGTCGAGGACATAAGAAATCATCGTGAAAGTATGACATACATAGAAGCCAAAGGATTGACAACGAGATTCCAAACTAATGATCAGTAATTCAATAGTCAAACATAGATTTTAAAAATACTTATTAGTATTAACTATATTTAAATTATTCATTTGCTGATTTTTTCTTTTTTCTTTATTTCGTAGTTTAATCCAACAGCTCACATTCTTCCACAAGCGCTTGCGGAACACAAATGGAGTAGCGTGGATCGCTTTGTAACAGGTTTTTTTTATCTTTAATTAGTTTTTTTTATTCTATTATTTTGAAGTTATTAGTTCGTAGTGTATTTCTGAATGGATAAATTATATTAAATTTGAATAATTTATTAAAATTTGGTCTCTTAAATTTTAGATATTAGTTTTTTTAATTCAATTTCATTTTGATTAGTTCTTTATAATTAATTATAATTTTCTTTTTCTTCTTATTAAAGTAACGAAAAGTTTAATTAATTTTGCTAAATAAATAATTATTAGTATGAACCACAATTTTCTTTGTTGAATTTTATTGTTTTGTTTCATAATAACATGATGTAGAAGTGTTTTTTTTCAATGTTCGGATTTTGTCTTATGTCCTAACTGCCCTACCTTTTTCCTTTTACTTCCTGCGATCTATAAACATTCGTTTAAGTCCAAAATTATTTCCCACGCCCACAACCAAGCAAAGTCGGAGCACCAGATCGCATTTGGACCTCTGAACGAGTGAAAATTACTCGTAACACGCTTCGTGCGCGTTACAAATTGCTTTTTAAAAAGTTCATTTAATAATAAAATATTTGATATTTAACAAAAAAAAAAATCTGAATCTAAAAATCGCCATTTTTATAATTTTCCTTCAGAACAAAAAAAACTGATTCCCGACAGTCATATGCACAACGAATTTTATCTCTAAAACAAAAAATATCACATCTCATAAACTTTCACAAGTGGTTAGATATAAAATAAGCTTCAATTTAGTTAAAAAAAAAAAAAAGGCTATGCCATCTTTTTTTCAATTACACCATTTTTTTCTTATGTTACACCGTTAAAAATTATTTCAAAAAATTAACAGTGTACATTTTTAAAAACTTTGTTCTAATACCCATTCAACGACATATCATTTATGAAAATCGATTGAGTAGTTTTTCTACAATCGCTCGTCAAAATGCACTCACATCACAAAATAACAAAAATTGAGGGGCACCCTGTGAAGACCCCTGGTCGAAAAAAAAAATTCTAAGAGGACTTGTATTTTTTATTTATCAAGGACTATCTATAAACAAAAAATAATCAAAATTAAAAGGGGTCAAGTCAAAACGTTGTTGAATCTCCGAGAAATTGCTCATATATATATATATATATATATATATATATATATATATATATATATATATATATATATATATATATATATATATATATATATATATATATATATATATATATATATATATATTATATATATATATATATATATATATATATATATATATATATATATATATATATATATATATATATATATATATATATATAATATATATATATATATATATATATATATATATCAGTTTTGCAAAACGAAAAAAAAATTCGTAACGTTATGCGTTTCGTTTTTATAACCGTATATTTATTTTTTCGGTACGTTATTTCGTTATTAAACAGAAAAATATTATATTTTATTATGTTATAACGTTATAATTACGTTATTTTAAAATAAATGTTTAAAAGATTAGTTTTAAACATTACATTTAATTTTAAAATAACGTAACTATAACATTATACTTAAATGTACAAAAATCAAAAATCTCTAATGAACAATTATAAAATTATTAATTTAAAAAATCATAGTAAAATAAAACTAAATAATTAAATACATTAAAAAAATTTGACTCATTTCAAATTCTTTAATTTTAATTACGACACCTTTTATTATTCACTATTGTTATATATAAAAAACAATTAAAAAACAATAATTTTAAAATTTTTAAGTATATATATTTTTTATAATTCACACTACTATAGTTTCGATCTCGTGGAGATCATCAACGGAGTAGATATGTAACTGACGTAATTAAAATTAAAGAATTATACAATGGATTATTCACGTCACTCCGACGAATATTTTGAAATCATTTCAAATTAAAAATAATTAATTTTTACCAAAACTAAGCAATCTTATCAGGAGTTTTCACAAATCTGATAGTTTGTTTATAACTTTTAGAGTTGCTTTTAATAGATTTTCAGATTGATTTTTCGGCCAGCATAAAAATATTATTTCATAAAATTATTCAAAACACCTGTGATGCAGAAACGGCTACTAAAGACTTGAAATCATTTAAATAAACTTAAAATTGTACAAAATTTTAGAACTACCAAGTAGTTTAAGCGTCCGCAAAAATTGATAAAGAACAGATAAGTTGGATTTTATTCAGCCGGTTTTTGCGTTTTGATTTTCATATACATAATTATAAAAACGTCACCCGAAAAACGAAATAAAATATTGACGGTATCGTTACGTTTTACGTTATTGTAACGTAGTTTAATTTTTAAAACGTTATGAACGTAATTATTACTAATAACGCTATTTCA
Organism: Diogma glabrata; assembly: GCA_963693315.1. Classification (NCBI taxonomy): domain Eukaryota; kingdom Metazoa; phylum Arthropoda; class Insecta; order Diptera; family Cylindrotomidae; genus Diogma; species Diogma glabrata. The sequence goes on from CAVNZG010001355.1 coordinate 43,467, forward strand.
TTTCGTTATTTCGTTTTTGCGTTACGTTACGAGTAACGTTTTGCAACACTGATATATATATATATATATATATATATATATATATATATATATATATATATATAAATATATATATATATATATATATATATATATATATATATATATATATATATATATATATATTATATATATATATATATATATATATATTTTTTTTTTTTTTTTTTTTTTATTCAATGTTAGGCATGTTTAGTGTTAACCAATGTAGATCAACGTCTCTGAATATCCGAAGATACCATGCTAACTAGGGAACTAGGGTTCGAAAGTATTATTCAATTTTCTTTGAGGAATTTATTAACGTTGATCTTAAAGTTTTGAGGATTAAAATTATCAGGAAAGACCCACGCCGGTAAGGCATTCCAGAGATGAGAAACTCTGTTAAAAAAATCGCGTTGAAAAGCGACAGTTCTACACCTTGTCACTTGAACCGTAAAAGGATGGGCTGCTATTGATGCCCTGGTAGAACGCGCGAAGTTTGCTGGTTCAGGCAAAATCGATTTGATCTCCGTAGACGCCCGTTCGTCCATAATATACTTGTAAAATACCGTCAAATCAGCGACGTCTCTTCTATGTTGCAAGGAATCAAGCTCGTTAGTAAGAGTCGAGTTGCCGATCAATTTAACAGCTCTCCGTTGTATAGAATCAAGACATTTTAAGCTACTTATGTAGGCTCCACCCCATATGTGAGAGCAATATATATATATATATATATATATATATATATATATATATATATATATATATATATATATATATATATATATATATATATATATATATATATATATATATATATATATATATATATATATATATATATATATATATATATATATATATATATATATATATATATATATATGTATATATATATATATATATATATATATATATATATATATATATATATATATATATATATATATATATATATATATATATATATATATATATATATATAATTTAGACTGGTCGTTAAAAACTAAATTTTCCGAGACGCCCCCCAGAAAAATTCTTTGTGGTCAAAAAACCATAACGGCTTTATTTTTTTTTTAAGTGAAAAGAACACGTGCCGCAAAATCATCGAAGCTTATTTTTTGATAAAATTGTTAATATCTCATAAAATATGCAGATGTCAAAAAAAATCCCATAATCATTTTTGCAGGAAATTTAATTCTCTACAAAAAAGGTCCAAGTCATTTTTTTCCTAAAACCTATATTTCTGATGATATTTTGAAATAAAACTTGAAATTCTTCGAAACTCGTAAAACCAAATGATGAAAATTTCGACGAAAAAGTACTAATTTTGATTTTTTTTGTCACGATTATTTTTTTTACATTTCATTCTATAGCATAAGAAGAAAATTAGGAGTTTTTCGTCATCTTTATTTTTTATGTTTTTTAAAAATTACGAAAACTTACAAGTTCATTTTCAAAATATCATGAGAACTATACGTTTTCGGGAAAAAATGCCTTGCTCCTTTTTTGTAGAGAATTAAATTTCCTACAAAAATAGTTATGTGATTTTTTTTGACATCTGCATATTTTATGAGATATTTGAAAAAATCTACGAATTTTTCAAAAAATCAACTTCAACGATTTTGCGGCACGTGTTCTTTTGATTTAAAAAAAAAAATAGTGCCGTTGTGGTTTTTTGACCACAAAGAATTTTTCTAGGGGGCGTCTCGGAAAATTTAGTTTTTAACGACCAGTCTAATATATATATATATATATATATATATATATATATATATATATATATATATATATATATACATATATATATATATATATATATATATATATATATATATATATATATATATATATATATATATATATATATATATATATATATATATATATTTATAATACATTAATGTGTATAATTATACATCATTATTTAATTGCTTACTTATCAAATTAGGTTGCTGCGAGCTGGATGGTGTAACATTTACATTTTCGTTTCCCACATCTTCAGTATTATCTAAATAATGGTTTTAAAAAACTAACATTAATATTATTGATAAATTATTAATACCAATTTTAATTTACCTTGACTAATGCGTGGAGTTTTTTGGAATTTCGATACAAGCTTATCACCTTAAATTATAATAAAAATTAATTAAAAATTTAAAAATTATTATAAAGGTGCAAATGTGGTGTACAAAGTTCTATTACACTTTCCATTCAATTCCTCTAAAACTTATTATTACATAATATGTATATATTTGCACCAAATTTAACAAGAATAAAATAAACTTACAGTAGAGGCGCTCCACACGTCCAGGAAATTTTTTGCTGGTTTGTTCTTTTATAATAGGAGTGTTTCGCCTCATTTGTTCAAACAGCTGCTCAGTACTGAGCGTGTCTGACGAAATGGTAAAAGGTGGTGATGGCGGTTTTTCGAAAACCTCTATTTCAGAATCTGAAAAACAACACGATTTCATGAGCGACAGAAATAAAATTTATTATGATTACACAAATATTTTTATAATTTGTTTACTAACCATCTACCTATAGAAGGCTGGAAATTTTTATGGACTTTAATAAGTTTTAGTTTTTTGACTTTTTCGGTCGTGACATAATCCACTCTTTCCGATTTTTGTTTAAATTAATATTTATGGTTGAAAAATCTAAAACAAACAATATTTATTTAGAAAGTGTACATATATTTATATAATAATTACTCATAAATTTTTACCATTTTCATCGGATGACGCCATTGTTGCAGTTATCTAGTTAATACATTGATTGTGTGAAATCAATAAGGTAATTTTTAATTACATAAAATATTATACAGAATGTTCGATGTCTGTTGTATTCATTTTATCAAGTTTTTGAACACGTTAATGTTAAATAAAAGTTATGTTTAATTTTATATGATTTGAATAAAAATAGTGTTATGTATATTAATATGTATGTACCATGTATGTATATTAATTTAGTTATTGCTATTGAATATTTGAAATAAAAATTTTAGTTATGGATATTGTATATAACAGCTAGCCAAATTGAGCGGACATTTTTTCGTGAAGCATTGGTATTAAAATATATTGATTTCTCTGAATATGTAATGGTAAACGACAATATTTTGAAATAATACTTGACACAGGAAAAGCTTCATCGTATTCTACTAACCCATTAACTACAATTATACCTAGATCAATTTTAGAATTCATCGGTTTTTCAAAATATGACGAACAACTGTGAAATTTTTTACCTCGTACTATTTGGCAATTATTTACTGTTTCGAACTTTTCAATAAAAAACGATAGTTCTTCTCCCTGATAACGAATAGAACAAAAACTATCGTTAAAATTATTTTTAAATCTAAACGAATCATACTCATACGATTTATACCTGTTACAATCTTCAAATTTTTCTATGTTATCTAAATTATTTTCTATTAAAAAATTATTTAAATTCTCCCGTTCTTTAATTCTATTATACAATTGCTTTAAAATGTTTTGAGGTTTTTTGATGGTTTTTTTAATTTCTTGCAAAAAATTTTCATAAATATATCCTGAGAACGAATCTAACGGACCATACAATTTAACATATCCGGGTAAATGCAACAAACTATGAACATTATACTTTACGTGTTTTATTCCGTAAATTTGGGGATACAGGGCTACAAATTCATTCAAAAGTATCTGGGCATTATCTGTATTTTCTTTGAAAGAAATTCTATCCGATAAAAGGCGAAGACTAGCCACTAAAAGCAAAAAGTGATCAAAAAAATATTAGAGTCAACAAAATTTTTTAACAGTGGCAGTACCCCGTATAAAATAAAAAATCTAAATTCTGTGGCTTTCCATCTACAAATTTCCTTAAAGTCCCTTGGTTTCCGCG
>CAVNZG010001356.1:0-37763 GCA_963693315.1 Diogma glabrata
TTAAGTTAGTGTAACAGTGTAATTAATGCCTGGTGGCGAATCGGCCACTGTTTTTTTTGTTGTTTTCTTTTTAGAAGCCGTATGGTTTGGGCGTGGTACGCTGATTAATTGATACACATATACACCAAAACACCATCATACGTCACATTCGGAATATAATGGACATCCATTTTATAGGCCGTATCGAATGTTTGATCTATTACAATACTTGCCTATGGTGCTGACATCATATACACCTGTAAAGTCATACGTTTCACCACATGTTTTTCTATATATGTACCAATTACTCATCTGTTGAGCTGATTTGATATTAGTTCGTAGAGTCAACCGTCTCATCAAGAATTTCATACGCATCAATTAATGGTTCATTGAGCCAATTTAATATTTAACTGAAGGTCATTCGTTTCACCAAATATTTTACATACAACTAAGTAACTGTTTATTGTGCCGATTTGGTATTCATCAGTAAAGTCTAACGTCTCTTCAAAAATTTTATATACCACGACTAATTTGATATTGAGCTGACATAGTATGCAACCGTAAAGTTGTACCTTCCATTAAATGTTTTATATACAACAAATTAATTTTTTATTGTGCTGATTTGATATATATCTGAATTCGTCCCTTCCAATATTCATCAGTGCAGTCAAGCGTCGCATCAAGAATTTTACCTACAACTAATTAACTGTTTATTGTGCTGATTTGATAATCGTCCATGAAGTCTAACATCTTGTCCAGTTATTTTATATACATCAATTAATGGTTTATTATGTTGATTTGATCATCATCAGTAAAGATCAACGTCATATCCAGATATCTTAATTACATCAATTAATGGTTTATTGTGCTGATTGGGTGTTCATCTCGCTGAATTATAAATTACTCAGCTTCCCATCGAGATCCAGAAAGGGTTCGTAAATATAATATATATATATATATATATATATATATATATATATATATATATATATATATATATATATATATATATATATATATATATATATATATATATATATATATATATATATATGATAAGCAATTTTTTTTGTAATCCTACTTCTTTGAATATATCCATCCTGGATGTTATTAAATATATGTATGATGAATTGGAATGTTTTGAATTTTCATATTGTTCTTAAACAGTCGTGTGAAAATGTGTTAGTTTTTTTTGAATGATGAGGTGGGGATGGCAGAGCGATCAATGCGGGTTACAAGGATGATTGCTGGGTGATGCATCGGTGCTGAGCCGACCCTGTTCCACCGGCTAGAGATCTACCGGAAATGTACTCAGCACAATGGTTGTAACCCGATCATTACAAAATGGCGCCGAAACAGGGACCCGATGAGATCTAGCATCTATCGATGGTTCCTTCCTAATAATTTAATTCCTTTTTTTTACAGAAACCTGCTGGAAGTTGGATTTTCCGGAGTTTTCCCTGACTTAGGGGTTGATGACGGGTATAGCTGCAGGTGTAGATAAAGTCAGAGAACGAACTTTCCCCACCTGGAGCTGTACTTGTTTTAACCTGAGCAGGTACAACTCGCCAGTTTGGTCTAGTTTGCTAAGCAGGACCCAGCTATTTAGTAACGAATTTGCGATTGGTTTGTGACAGATTGGAGTTGATGGAAAGTTGTGTGATCTTATCGTAGATTACATCAGGGGATGTATACCCTTGGATACCACTTCTTTCTTACCCCGAGTATGTGACAAACCAAACCGCGATATCTTACGCTCTGCTTTTACTGGTATTCGAGGTGTGTAGTTAGTTCAGTCACATACACGTCAATAAGGTGACTGGTCCAAACACGTCAGACCAGTAAGCTTCATCCTTAATAATAAAAGCTTAGAGAGCTCTGACCCGCGAACGTTTGGTCTGTTATCCCTCACTACTTCGTTTGAATTTGTTTTGAAGAAGAAAAAAATATATTTGATTGGTTCCAAATCGTGAATGAGGAGCATAGTGTTTGTCATTTACCTAAAATTTAAATTGTATTATATTTTCTCTAGTATTTGTTTGTGAATGAGATATATTTCGTTGTCTTAATTTCTACACTATATTTAGTTTTATATTATATTTGATTAGTTCCTAATCGTGAATGAGCAGTATAGTTCGTTTAATATTTACATTATATTTAGATTGTTTAGTGGATGGGAAGTATACCGTATTCTTCGTATTTATATTATGTTTTGGTTTGGTACACTGAAAGAAAAAAGTAAGTATTTTCAACAGAAAACACGTATTAATTTAACAGAAATTTATGTGAGTTTTCAGCCACCTTAGCACTTTGTTATTAGAACATTTTTTGCTATGTTAAATATACATTAATTTACAAACTCATTTCTGTACAAAATGACATAATTTTTTGTAAACAAAATATAATATTTTGTTATAACAACATAGCCGATTTTTAAAGATAAGTTAGTTTAACAAACATATATGTACTTTTAACATAGCTTTTTTATAAAACGACATAGTTTTTAGTAAAAAAAAAATAATATTTTGTTATACCAACATAGCCAATTATAAAGATTTAATTAGCCTAACAAAGGTATATGTACTTTTAACATAATTTTTGTAAAACTTTTATTTCACTATGTAACTTTGCTAAGTGAAAACAATAGAATTACTTGTTATTTATACATACTAATGAAGTGACTGCCATAATTAAAATAACTATATATTTTATAGAACCTTGGTTAAAATTAACAATTTTGGACTTTTGGACTCCTTCTAAAATTGGGAATAAAAACACTTTTTCAATGTACTCAAAATAAATTTATTTATTAACAATGATTTTATTAATACTTATATATAATAGAAAATTGTATTTTAATTACACAACTTAATTATATAAATTAAATTATTGTATTATTAGTTAAGTCACCTTAATGTATATATTTATGTTAAATGAACATTTTTATTATGTATATAAGTGTTATTTATAATGTATTATAATATATTTATTTATTAAAATTTATTTATCATTATAATTTATTTATTAATTATTCGTTGTAATTTATTTTGTTTATTATAAATGCTTATAAAATGGTTGTTTAATATAAAAATATTATCCCGAGAAGAATTGTAATTAACATTTAAAATGGAGGTATATAGTTTTAATAAATGTATTTGTTTTATTAAAATTTGCATTTTGATTATAATAACTTCAGCTAATACAAATCAAAAAAATTAAATAATGTTTAAAATTCGAATAGATTATAGAATTTGATTATTTTAAATCTAAAATTTAATAAAAGAAAACATATCATATGATGGATAAAACAGATTTAAGATAACTAAGATTCCTTAAACTATTTAATGAAACTGTCGGTTATGGATAATGTAGATGGTGTTACTACATATTGTTGTTCTTTTAAAATATTTCTTGAAATGGGTACACAAAATTTTTATTTATGGTATTCGAATATGTTGCATTGTCGTTGCTAAATTAAAATCAATCTGAGCAAATTAATTCTGTAAGCAAAATTGAGTAAGTATATTTAATTCAGAAAATAGTTCGAATTTTAACTTTAATTTATTTTAAATTTTTATATAAAGCTATATTTTTCAAAGTTAAAACTCAGATTATAAACTCAGATTATATGAGTGTATAAACTCAGATTAATTTAGTTCAGTTAACAAAACCGTAAAAATTTTTTAGCAAGCGGAAAACATTTAAATTTAACTCACCGATTCTTTATTCTTCTCCTCTCCTGAAATTTATATATGTAATGCATCGAATTGCATCTTTTCCCAGTATTTGTTGCCCTTATAAACTTTACTTATATCATCTTGTTTTATAATAATAATAAGTTTTCCGCGAATAGAAATCGAGCTATCAGGATTTCAAAAATAATAATATATAATATTAATTTAAATTTAATATATAATATAAATATAATTAAAGACAAGTAAATGCTTCATAAAAAGATTGAATTGCTTACCTGTTAAATTTTTAAATAATTTAATGTTGTATATTATCCTTTTCTTTAGCAATCTATAAAGTGTTTTTTTAGTTTCAAGAGATGTTTTTTTTTCATATCCAAGCACAAAGAAAACACGTTTCAAATGGAATTAATTTTAAATGCAATCCTTAAATGAATTTTTACATTTTACAAAATGTTCTCTTATTTTAAAATAGCACTACGTACTTATAACAATTCTTTCAATTTAATTAACATAGTGCTCCGTTACTTCAACTTAGCCTCGTAAACTCAATTTCTCTTAACATAGCGCTCTGTTATTATAATATATGCTTAACAGAGTATATGTTAAATATTTTTACCATTGTTAATAAAAATAAACTACCGCTATGTTAAAATAACTGGAGCCATGTAATTTTAACAAAACCATTGTTTGTTTACAAAATGTATTTGCTTAGGTAAAATAACGAAGCGATTTTTGTATTAATAACATAATTGAAAAAAACTAGCAAAGTCAATTTTATTGAAACGTAACATAAACTATGTTATTTTAACAAAAATATTTTAATAAAACCAATTTGGTTAATATTACGTAGCTTTTTCTCTCAGTGTATTGTATGCACATGGTAGTTGAGTTATATTATGTACTTGCTTAATATTTAGTCCTAAATAAACGGTATATGTTTTTTTTAGTATTCACATCATATGTCAATTATATTTGATTAGTGTGCGTGGGATTGTGCAATTGTTTTCTTGGTATTCACCTTATATTTTAGTTAAATTATATTTCATCGATTTATTGTTATATTGTATAGTTCGCTTAGTATTCACGTTGTATGTGAATCATATTTGATTGGTGTGTAAGCGTGATTGTGCAATAGTTTTTCTTAGTATTAATATTATATTTAAATTATATTATATAAATTTGAATTTTTTTTGTGTGTGTTTGAAATATTAACTAATTTTTAATAGGTGGTTATAGCTGTTTGGTGTGCCTATTTGGGGGAAACTAACCCAAACTATATATTTATACATATATATATATCCCTATATTTATACATATATATATATATATATATATATATATATATATATATATATATATATATATATATATATATATATATATATATATATATATATATATCCCTAATCTAAAATCAATTTAATTGTTGACTAAATCATTGGGTGACTCGTTTTGGCTACCAGTGGTCCAAATTATACCTATTAAATAGGCTGGCTTTGGCTGTTTGTGTTCTTATTTCAGTTTCCATATTATTAATTTGGTAGGATAAGTGTTCTGTTTTACGTAACACAATAGCAACATACCATGAGTGTCGTACTAGCCTCAGCTCATCCATTTTTCGGTCTGTCCCCGGATGAGTTGGCAGTATAGTGCCAACTTCGTAATATAGATATAAACCAGGATGGTTGGGCGGATGACTTAGAAGATCACGAAGGGTTTGAAAAAGAGGATCCTGCCGCTTGGCCTGCCCAATCTCATACGTCTAACAGTAATCAGGAGCTTGAGAACATCTGTCAAGCAAGCCTTAAGATGGTCAAGGAATTCCATGACCTACCTCCCTCTGTAGGTTTAAACCAATTGTTAAAATTATCAGTACGAATTAATCATTGGCAAGGCAGGGGTATTCGGCTGAAAGAAACTGGTGCTACGTCAAATCGCAAAAATACCGTTATAGAGGCTCTAGAGAGAACCCGCAGGATAGTAAAACGAGCTATTAATAAAGTGAAGTTGGAGGAACGAAAAAGTCACCCGCCACAATTGGTAGAGGACTACGTGGAACCTGGTCCTGCGAATCCTAATGATACCAACCCGTTCGTAGTAACCCCGCCACCAATTAAGGAGTTTGAAGACGAAGTAGACCGACTACTAAGTAGCGTCAGCCGTCGTCCCCATTTGCGTTTGGCAAATAACAACGACCTACCGTCCGCTGGGGAATATCAAGGACCTCAACTTGAAGATCTTTTTCGGCACCCACCCCCTCCACACCCTTCTACCCTCAGATTCAACGCACCAAATTTTGCGGATTTTGTAAATGGTCAGGATTTTAACTTGCCTGACAACTTGTATACCAACCGTCATCAATCAAGACGATACGATCCCAAATGGAACATTTTTTTTTCGGGAGATGGTCATGGGCTGGACGCTCACGAGTTTATTTTTGGAATCGAAGCGTCGGCACTCGTTATTTGACTGGAGCGGCTGAAAAATGGTATTGACGGGTCTCACGCCAATATCCAGTTCTCACATATGCCATCCTTCGAGAAACTCTGTTGAGGAACTTTGGAGTCCAAGCAGATGATCGGTCTATCCTCCGTATCCTACTAAATCGGAAACGAAAATATAAGGAACCCGTCTCCGAGTTCCTATTAGAACTGGACAAACTTAATGGCCGTTTGTCTTGACCCTATACTGAGTTGGAAATGATACCAATTGCAAGAGAAGGTTTCAGTTTGGACCTCCAAAATGTCACTTTGTCCTTACCCCTATCAAGTCTGGAAGAATTAAAAAGGGTCTGCCAAAGATACGAAAAATTGTGGAATAATCCTTTTTTCTCACATGGTACCTCGTGTTCACGGAGCCAACCAGGTTTTAAAATTAATGAACTGAATCCGTCTGAAAGAGAATGGCACAAGTCTCCCCATCCAACAATAGAACATGATGCATCCATTGAGGCTATTCATCGACCTCCGAGAGCGAAAATCAACGCGGAAACTTGGACAACAACAGCACCCTGGCCACTTCGTGACGCTAACGACCATGCTATCTGCTGGAATTGTAAAGACATAGGTCACCAATTTCAAGATTGTCCTTTACCGCCTCAACATTTTGTTCTGTTTCGGTTGTGCAAAGCCAAATACCGTTAAACCTAAGTGCAGTATCTGTAACCTATCGAGTTCGGTAAACTTCAGGCCGGACGCTATCAATTCGGGATCGAGGCGCCCGGAGTTTACCTCAATAATCCCGAAAGTGACGTAGGAGGATGCTGCCTCCAACACGGAACCCAAGTCTTAATGTCACAAAACGAGAACAAATTTACCACCAGAACGCCAAAGGATCCATTGCCCCTGCCGAACCATTCACCACTTGATGTTCATCCGGACCATTCTTCTATGGCCACGCCTTATTCAAAAAATTTCCAAACCACTCTCAAACCTCGACTCCAGCGAGCCCTGCAGTATTAGAGCAAACGCAAGTTGCTAGCTAAGGCTTGTGCGGTCTCAATCATTACCATGTCTAACGATCCACGCCCACACTTAGAACTGAATATCCTGGGGAAACAATTGTTAGATCTATTGGACAGCGAGGCCTCCATCAGTATTTTGGGGAAAAATTCTCTCGAGTTACTATCTAAAGCCGGAACACCGTACTACAAGCTTACTTCCTCTATTCAAACTGCTGACGGTACTCCTAAAGTTATCTTGGGATACGTTATGGTGCCTATAGCTGATGGTGGAAATACAAAAACGATACGTCTCTATATTGTCCCAGAGCTACAGGGGGAACTGTACCTGGGTATCGACTTTTGGAAGGCTCTCGATATTAGTCCCATAGTTATCAATGAAGTGACGTTAAGTGACCCAGAAGATTCAAAACATCATGTACTTACCCCAGAACAAATGAGAGAGCTGGAGCGAATTAAAGACTTTAACCCCTCGTTTGATAGACATGGGCTAGGGAAAACTCACCTGATCGAGCACGTCATTGACGTTGGTGATAGCGCACCAATCAAACAGAGCCACTATCCGGTATCGCCGATAGTCCAAAAGAAAATCTATGATGAACTGGACCGTATGTTAGAATTGGGCGTCATTGAAGTAAGTTCTAGCTCTTGGAGTTCCCCAGTGGTCCTTGTGCAAAAGTCAAACGGTAAAAATCGGTTATGTCTTGATTCGCGCAAAGTTAATCTGTTGACGAAGAAGGACGCCTACCCTCTCCCTTTGATCGATGGCTTGCTGGGTCGCCTGAATAAGACGAAGTTTATTTCTAGTATCGACCTTAAAGACGCCTTTCGGCAGATCCCGTTAGCTGAGACCTCTCGTGATAAAACGGCTTTTACGGTACCCGGCCGGCCCTTGTACCAGTTCCGAGTAACGCCGTTCGGACTGTGTAATTCTCCCCAAACCCTATGCCGACTTATGCATAAGGATAGAGTTTTCGTATATTTGGACTATCTATTGATCATATCGGCCACCTACGCGGAGCACATAGAAGTTTTACGTACTGTGTCAAAATGGTTGACCGCAGCGGGGTTAACGATAAATGTCGAGCAAAGCAAGTTTATGCTAAGGGAAGTCAGGTATCTTGCGGACTGATCCGGGCAAGGTAAAAGCAATCAGAGAGTATCCATCACCAGTATCGGTGAAACAAACACGTCGTCTTTTGAGAATGGCCGGGTGGTACCAGCGCTTTATACCTAGCTACGCCAGTGTGGTGGCCCAAATCGCCGATCTGCTGAAGAAGGGTCCTAAAAAGTTCGTCTGGTTTACTGAGGCTCAGCATGCTTTGGAGCGTCTAAAAAACCTATTAACCGCCGCGCCAGTGTTGGTCAATCCAAATTACGGTAAGGAGTTCGCCATTCGCTGTGATGCTAGCATATCTGGGGTAGGTAGTGTCCTCTATCAGATGGACGACGAAGGGAATGAGTGTCCAATCGCATTCTTCTCGAAGAAGCTCAACAAGGCCCAACGTAATTATTCGGTCTCGGAACTGGAATGTCTGGCCGCGATATTTAGTGTAAAAAAATTCCGGCCATACATTGAAGGTTACCGTTTTACCCTAATAACTGACCACTCAAGCCTTAAATGGCTCATGTCCCAAAAGGACCTGAGTGACCGATTAGCGAGCCTCAAGTTACAGCACCTAAATTTTTCGATTGAACATCAAAAGGGTAGTCGGAATGTGGTCCCCGACGCGCTGTCACGCCTGTATTGTGATTCCAGGGATGAGCTGGGTGATGACCTATTATACCATGTAAATTCTTTTAGTTTTGATACTACTGATTTCGCGGATGATCATTATACTGGCCTAATCAAGAAGGTTGAAGTAAGTCCAGGGGAATATCCATCTATTATTCATCGAGATGGTAAACTATATATCCGGCTAGAACCAAAACGAAATGCATTACTGCAGAATCTTCCAGTCTGGAAACTGTGGGTACCTGCACCGTTGACAAACCAATTAATAGCCTCTGAACACGATGTTGCCACTTCCGCGCACGGTGGAGTGAATAAAACACTGGAACAGCTCCGGCGCTTGTATTTTTGACCGAAGATGAGGTCACAGGTATACAACTACGTTGTGTCATGTGAGGTCTGCAAGATGACCAAATCAACCAACACAAATACTAGGCCGCCAATTGGGGGTAGGTTCCTATCTGAACGCCCTTGGCAACGCATATATTTGGACTTCTTGGGACCATACCCACGTTCAAAATCCGGTAACACGGTGATTCTAATAGTCTTGGACCATCTCACCAAGTTTGTTTTGCTGAAGCCCATGCCAAACTCACAGTCACCCAAGATGATTGCCTATCTTAAAAATGAAGTGTTCTATTTGTTTGGAGTCCCAGAGTTTGTCCATAGTGACAATGGTAGACAATTTACCAGCCTTATGTTTCAAAAACTCCTTACAGACCTACATATGCAACACATAAAGACATAAAGACAGTCGTATATTCACCACAGGCGAATGCCTCCGAACGGGTCAATCGTTCTATCGTAGCAGCAATACGTGCATACATAAAATCTGACCATCGAGCCTGGGATGCTCGATCTTTGATTTGATCTATAAATGCTCTCCTTGGTATTCCCCTTCCTCTCTTTCTTTCTACCTTTCCTTCTATTATGGTTTTCATTAGATTGTCATGTCGTACAAGGTGGCCAAACATTTTTCCTCTTCTGTTTTCAATGGTGTTTAGGAGGCTTCTTCTTTCTTTTACGAGATCAAGCACTTTTTGGTTACTTTTCTTTTCCATCCAGCTGATTCTTTCCATCCTTCGCCAGCACCACATTTCGAACGCCTCCAGATTTTTTTATAAATATAAATATTTATATATATATATATATATATATATATATATATATATATATATATATATATATATATATATATATATATATATATATATATATATATATATATATATATATATATATATATATATATATATATATATATATATATATATATATATATATATTAGACTGGTCGTTAAAAACTAAATTTTCCGAGACGCCCCCCAGAAAAATTCTTTGTGGTCAAAAAACCATAATGGCTTTATTTTTTTTTTTTTAAGTGAAAAGAACACGTGCCGCAAAATCATCGAAGTTTATTTTTTGATAAAATTGTTAATATCTCATAAAATATGCAGATGTCAAAAAAAATCACATAATCATTTTTGCAGGAAATTTAATTCTCTACAAAAAAGGTCCAAGTCATTTTTTTCCTAAAACCTATATTTCTGATGATATTTTGAAATAAAACTTGAAATTCTTCGAAACTCGTAAAACCAAATGATGAAAATTTCGACGAAAAAGTACTAATTTTGATTTTTTTTGTCACGATTATTTTTTTATACATTTCATTCTATAGCATAAGAAGAAAATTAGGAGTTTTTCGTCATCTTTATTTTTTATGTTTTTTAAAAATTACGAAAACTTACAAGTTCATTTTCAAAATATCATGAGAACTATACGTTTTCGGGAAAAAATGACATGCACCTTTTTTGTAGAGAATTAAATTTCCTACAAAAATGGTTATGTGATTTTTTTTGACATCTGCATATTTTATGAGATATTTGAAAAAATCTACGAATTTTTCAAAAAATCAACTTCAACGATTTTGCGGCACGTGTTCTTTTGATTTAAAAAAAAAAAAAATAATGCCGTTGTGGTTTTTTGACCCCAAAGAATTTTTCTAGGGGGCGTCTCGGAAAATTTAGTTTTTAACGACCAGTCTAATATATATATATATATATATATATATATATATATATATATATATATATATATATATATATATATATATATATATATATATATATATATATATATATATATTAGGGTGCTTTTTTTTTGGGCGACAATTCTTTTTTTCTGGTGCCCCAACAAAATTTTGTTGGAAATACCCAAGAAAACGTTCTCCTAAAATATGAGCCCTCAAAATTAATGTTTAGCACTCGGCATCGGCGTTTGAAGATTTTCCATACAAAATACATGTAAACTATAGTGTTTTTTAAAAAAAAAATTACAACTCAGCGGCATTTTATACTATTTCAAAATAAAAAAAAGCATTTAACTCAGGATTAAATTACCTACAAAATAGCCTAAATAGATGTAACTGTAACTTACACCGGTGACACAGTACAGGATGGTCATTTTGTTGTGTTTTATCATTAAGTGATAAAAGAAGAGATAAAATCAGCTGATATTCAAAGTTAGTCTTTGATTGATGAATTTATTTTTACGATGAACTTTTCCAATAAATGCTCATTTGTATGAGTAAACAACAATATATATTTGCCTCTTTTTAACTTTCGTAAATGTCAAACAATTATATTGTCATTGACATTGTCATATTTAATTACAAAAGTCATTTTAAACTAATTAAAACTAATTAAATAAAATATAAAGTGAAAATTAAATATAATATTTAATTAATTATTAAATTGTTATTTGGTTTTCGTTTTTTGTACGTTTTGGTGTTTAAATATTTAAATTTGGGATAAATCTAATATTGGTGAGTATTTGTGAAGAAATAGTTTGTTTTATTTTGCTTCATATTCATATATACATATCTTCATTTATATACTTCATATATACATATTCATATATACATAGCTATACATATTATATATATTTATATACATATTGCGATTCTTATGAATCGCGATATATAAATATATATAATATGTATAGCTAATCGCGCTAAATAAATATATATATATATCATATGTATAGCTATGTATAAGTATATGGAAACAATCAAATTTTGTGTTTAGATTCATTTCATTTATCATAATATTTGTTCTTTTCACAATTCAATTTATAGCCGATGGAAGTTAATGATGAAGCAAAACGTACCCTCCACGGATTACAACAGCATTACGTTAAGTTGAAGGAAAATGAGAAAAACAAAAAATCGTTTGAACTTCTAGACTTTTTGGAGTTTAATCAAGTTGTTATATTTGTAAAATCTGTTCAAAGATGTATGGCATTAGCACAGTTGTTACTGAACAAAATTTCCTCGCTATCGGCATTCATAGAGGAGGAATGGTGCAAGAGGAACGATTATCAAGATATCAACAGTTTAAAGATTTTCAAAAAGTAAGCTACATCTATTAAGTTATAAAAAATAATATATTAATATATTTTTGGTTTTTCAGCGTATTTTGGTTGCAACAAATTTATTTCGACGAGGAATGGATATCGAACGAGTAAATATTGTATTCAATTATGATATGCCAGAAAATGCAGATACTTACCTACACAGAGTTGCAAGAGCTGGGTCGTTTTGATACCAAAGGTCTTGCAATTACATTTGTATTTCAAGATAGATTTGATGTTAACATTACGGAATTACCAAATGAAATTGACCTATCCTCATACAGTAAGCTTCCCTTAAACAACTTATCAATTTGATAAATGTTAAAATGTACTAACATTGTTTCTTTTCAGTTGAACGTTTTGAAAGTTGAACGAAGACACTTTTGGAATCAAACTAAAATTCAGTTACTTTGAGTTTTTATTATATTTATTTTATATTTCACGGATATAAATAAAATAATTTAGTTTTAATGAGGAACATTTTACTTATTGTAATTTTAAGTAGTGACTTAATAAAATGATACATATTTTTCCTAGTATATTTCTAAAGCAAACTTATTTATTTCTATTTACACACTTTCTATTTACACCATGCATACTTTGTTGTCCTCGTATTTTGATCGGCATTCAAAATTGATTTCTTTCCGCGTTCATTTGCAGAAAGGCTTTGATTTGGTAGAATTAAACTTGTGTTCCTACTTCCAACATCGCTGACAATAGTTGTTCCGTCAATCGACTGTTTCCATATAATTGTAATTGATTGTTTCCATAAAAGTAGAAACATCCACTAAATACATATATAAATATATAATACTAAATATAAATAAATACTAAATATAATACACGGTGCTACTAAATTGACCTATGTATTTATTTTAAAACAAAATTACTTTAATTACAGCCTGCGATCGTGCAAAAAATATATTAATAATCTTTAAAATGTCTGTATAAGATATACATACCATTTTTCGTATTTAAAATATAAATTATTCCAATTCTTTTTAAAAGAACATAAGAAAATATTTTTATCACTAACAAATTTGTCAATGATAAAAATGTAAACACTTTTATCATATCCAAATGTCAAATCGTTTAGGTTTCTACAAAGGAGAAACCTAGAAATTCATCGAATTTCCATTGAATTCATTTTTAAGGAGAAATGTGAGTGGGGGTATGTAGAGTTTTTTCAATATTTTTACAGTTCTACAAAAAGAGATAAAATAAGTGATAAACGAGAGATAAAACACAACAAAATGACCATCCAGATCACTAAAGTCAGTTTTATGTGAATTTCTTGTTCTTTTGTTTTTATTTCATAAATGGCTAAAGCTATAGGAAAAATGTCAATAACAAAGTTGTAGTTAGTTAAGTTTTCTACAAAAAACTCAAAACAACCAAATTTCTATGATTGATATTTCTCGAGATAATAAGCTCTTATTAAAATGGATGTTTTAAGAGATTTTCGTCATCAATTTATGAAAATCGCAAGTTCTAAAATAATAAAAGTTTATTATCTCGAGAAATATCAATCATAGAGATTCGGTTACTATCAGTTTTTTGTAGGAAGCTTAATTAACTACAACTTTGTTATTGACATTTTTTCTGTAGCTTTATCCATTTATGAAATAAAAACAAAAGAACAAGAAAAACACATAAAACTGACTTTAGTGATCTGTACTGTGTCACCGGTGTAAGTTACAGTTACATCTATTTAGGCTATTTTGTAGATAATTTAATCCTGAGTTAGTGGATTTTTTCTTTTTTGAAATAGTATAAAATGCCGCTGAGCTGTAATTTTTTTTTAAAAAAACACTATAGTTTACATGTATTTTGTATGGAAAATCTTCAAACGCCGATGCCGAGTGCTAAACATTAATTTTGAGGGCTCATATTTTTGGAGGTCGTTTTCTTGGGTATTTCCAACAAAATTTTGGTGGGGCACCAGAAAAAAAGAATTGTCGCCCCAAAAAAAAGCACCCTAAATATATATATATATATATATATATATATATATATATATATATATATATATATATATATATATATATATATATAATATATATATATATATATATATATATATATATATATATATATATATATATATATATATATATATATATATATATATATATATATATATATATATATATATATATATATATATATATATATATGGGGTATTCCACGTCAAATCGACCACTTTTGACCCGACCCCTCTCGATTTGGTTGAAACTTTTTTATCTTTTTGTACCCCAGTAATTATATGTTTTACAGTTTTTTTTTAATTTTTCACCAAACCTAAAAAATGTTATGAATTTTTTAATAAAATAGCTGTTTATCTTTCAAATACCCATGGTTTTGTCAAAAATTCCTTAAAAGTGACGCGCTTTTTTTTGACATTGTTGTAATTAAATGTAGTTTTTAGGAAAAAAAACAAAAAAAATTTTCGATGTCTTTTTCATGCAATTTTTTAGTTTTTTGAGAAAAAACATCAATTTTTCAAAAAGCGACACTTTTCATTTTTTTTATTTTTTTTATTTTTTAACTTTGAATTATTCTTTAGTTAATGCCGTTAGAACTAGAGTGGGCCGACTTCGCTTTCTATTTTATTTTTTAATTAAAAAAATTGTTGTTTTTATTTATTTATATATATGGGACGATCCACCTCAAACGGGCCACTGCTGCGCCCGAAATTGGGGGTGGTTTAAAAAAACGTGAGATGGCTCAAAATTTTTGTATTGAAGTATTCTTTCTAATGACAGGTAACGTTTTAGAATTTTTCTAAATGATGGGGTCAAAGTGAAGGGTTAATCTCGACATATTTCAACATCGTACGTGGAAGCTAGTTACTAACACGTAATAAAAATTTTTAGAAATAGATTGTTAATTTAAAAATGATTGTAGGAGTACGATATTTAAAAATTTATATATTTGATTAAAAAATATAAAGGGTGACTTCAAAATGGCTCCAACTCATCAAATTTGCATTTTTACTAACAAAAGAAGCTTATATTTTACCCTTCTACGGCTTGAAAACTATATTTTAGGTTTTTAAATAGTTGTAACATCAATTTATCAATTAATTTCAATTATTATTTAAAATGGCCGAAGCACAATACAGTTCTTTTTAAAAAAAATCAACTTTAGACAAAAAACAAAAAAAAAACCTTGGAAGAGTAAAAAATAACTCAATTATGACTTTAGAGATAAAAATACATACGTGTTTGTTTTGTTTTTTACGAAATTCGTTTAATTTTTACAAAAAGTTTATTTTTGGACATATAGCCGCGAAATTGTTAAAAATGATGATATTTTGCGCCAGCCATTTTGAATAATTATTGATATTCTTTGAAAAATTGTTGTTACAACTATTTAGAAACCTAAATGATAGTTTTCATGCCGTAGAAGGGTAAAAATTAAACGTTTTCGGTAGTATTCAAACTTGATGAGTTGGCGCCATTTTGAAGCCGCCATTTTTAATTTTTTTATCAATTATATAAATTTTTAAATATCGTACTCCTACAATCATTTTTAAATTAACAATCTATTTCTAAAAATTTTTATTACGTGTTAGTAACTAGCTTCCACGTACGATATTGAAATATGTCGAGATTAACCCTTCACTTTGGCCCCATCATTTAGAAAAATTCTAAAACGTTACCTGTCATTAGAAATAATACTTCGATACAAAAATTTTGAGCCATCTCACTTTTTTTTAAACCACCCCCAATTTCGGGCGCAGCAGTGGCCCGTTTGAGGTGGATCGTCCCATATATATAAATAAATAAAAACAACAATTTTTTTAATTAAAAATTAAATAGAAAGCGAAGTCGGCCCACTCTAGTACTAACGGCATTAACTAAAGAATAATTCAATGTTAAAAATTAAAAAAAATAAAAAAAATGAAAAGTGTCGCTTTTTGAAAAATTGATGTTTTTTCTCAAAAAACTAAAAAATTGCATGAAAAAAGACATCGAAATTTTTTTTTGTTTTTTTTCCTAAAAACTACATTTAATTACAACAATGTCGAAAAAAAGCGCGTCGCTTTTAAGGTATTTTTGACAAAACCATGGGCATTTGAAAGATAAATAGCTATTTTATTAAAAAATTCATAACATTTTTTGGGTTTGGTGAAAAATTTAAAAAAAAACTGTAAAACATATAATTACTGGGGTACAAAAAGATAAAAAAGTTTCAACCAAATCGAGAGAGGTCGGGTCAAAAGTGGTCGATTTGACGTGGAATACCCCATATATATGTATATATATATATATATATATATATATATATATATATATATATATATATATATATATATATATATATATATATATATATATATATATATATATAATATATATACATATATATATATATATATATATATATATATATATATATATATATATATATATATATATATATATATATATATATATATATATATATATATATATATATAACATTCAAATCACCTTCCGAATGAACACTTTGTTCATTGACTGTAATTAACAGTTTCTCATTCAACTGTAATTATTATAAATTATCATTTCCATGAGTATTAGATTTCATTTCATATTTTAAAGTTAAATTAAACAAAGTTTGTTATAGACATAACATATAATAAGAATATATAAAATTCTTTATCTTTCTTTGTTTCATTTTCTTATATGTATTAAGAAAATGAGTTTATAATTAATATGATTACGTTAGCGCATTCTTTGTAAAAACGAAGCGAAGATTTATATAGAAATTTATTCTTAAGTTAGATTGAAGTTAACAGTTGTGAGGATAAGTCGTTTGACTTAACGTGAGATTTTAAACTAATAAATAAATTAAAATAAATTTATTTGTTTTATTTATTAAATATTAAATGGAATAATTTATAAGTGCAAATTATAAATTATATACCAAAATTGGCGCAGTTAATAAACGGGATTAAATATTCAAAAGTGAAAATTTTGAATACCCGCACCGAACCTAAATAGTTAAAAATTGTGAAAAAATTTTGACTAAAATATTTAAAAATTGTGTAAAATTTTTAAATTCAAGTTTTAAATAATAAAAATAAAATTTCGTAGCTAAAGTGAAATTTTAATAAAAATCGAAAATTTTGCTAAAAAGAGTTTTCAACAAATCAATACGTATTTAAAACAAAAATCACAACTATCGAACCTAACTCATCTCAAACAGCAAATACAGAATTTAATCAACAATTTTGTCATCAAATTAAATCATCATTTTTATCATCATTTAAATCATCATTTCAATACCTACATCAAATAAACCAACAATTAAATCATCAATTTTGTCATCAAATTTAATCATCATTTTTATCAGCAATCAATACATCAAATATACCAACAATTTAATCATCAAATTAAATCATCATTTTAATCAGCAATCAATTACATCAACAATTATAATACAAATATTAAGAAGATCATCATGGAAAAAATTCAGGTGAGTATTGAACCAATTAAATATTTAAATAATTTACCTATTTTTAATGGTAATAGAAACGATTTATATACGTTTATTGCATTAATTGATCGTATTTTTCCTTTATTAAGTGATTATAATGAATTAAGTCAAAATGTATTTTTTGACATTATTAAAAGTAAATTAATTGGTAAAGCTCGTGAATCTATTTTAATAAATAACCCAAAAACATGGGATGAATTAAAAAGTGTAATTTCTCAAAATTTTGGTGATAAACTTAGTAAAGATCAATTATTTGACGTTTTAAGAGGCTTGTCGTATAAGACAAATTGCCATAATTTTTATAGTGAAATTAAAACGATATTAAGTAGA
Source organism: Diogma glabrata (assembly GCA_963693315.1). Classification (NCBI taxonomy): domain Eukaryota; kingdom Metazoa; phylum Arthropoda; class Insecta; order Diptera; family Cylindrotomidae; genus Diogma; species Diogma glabrata. The sequence goes on from CAVNZG010001356.1 coordinate 18,095, forward strand.
TTAAATAGTAAAACAATAAACGAAGAAAATTCAAATTTAGAAATTAATAGTAATTGTAAAATGGCTCTACGAGTGTTTATGAATAAAATACCAGAACCAGAAGGGTATTTTATGTTGTAGAAACCCAGAAAATTTAGAAATAGCTATTCAGATATTGCATGAAACTGGAGACGCATATTATTTATCTAACATTAATAGAATGAATAATTATAAATTTGAAAATTTTCAAAGGTCGTTTCGCGAAAGAAACGAATTCCCTAGAAATAATTTTAACAGTAGAAATAACAATTTTACAAACCATAATAGAAATATTTATAATAATACTAATAATAATGAAACAAATAAAAGATTTTTTAATGACAATTATATCAAACAAAAATCGGGTGTATTTCAGAAAAGAAATGAAAATTTTGGAAATAATCTTAATAATTTTAATAGACAAAATAATAGTTTTATCAATAGGAGGGTTGAACCAATGGACGTTGATAATCCGACATTAAATAGAAGAGCATTTTTAACAGAACAAGACGATAAGCTAGTAGAAAATTTTCGTTTAGCTGCCTCGGACGAAACGCCCTACCCTATATTATAATTAGTACGTCTGTTCGAAAATTAAGATTTTTAGTTGATACTGGAGCTAGTTCAAGCATTATAAATCCAGGTATCTGCCATCCTAAACGGAAAATACGTCTACACGATCCAATAAGACTTAAAACAATTAAACAAAGTTTTCAGATTTTCAATAAAATCACTATTCCATTATTTAACGAATTTAATTTAGAAGGACAAATGGTGGAATTTTTAGAATATGATTTTCATTCAGAATTCAATGGACTTATAGGAAATAATATTTTGAAACCGCTGAAAGTGGACCTCAGTTATAGAAATTGCACCTTAGAAACTGAAAACACTAAAATAAAAATATTTTTTGATAGAACAGAGGAAGAATATAGTTTATTATTAGACGCTTTAGATGAAAATATTGTATTCAACATTGACTTAGATAAAACAAACTCCATTATGGAACAGCTTCGCACCGAACATTTAAATCATGAAGAAAATATAGCAATTAAAAAAGTAATTAAAGAATTTCCTAATATATTTTTTCAAGAAGGTACAGATTTGACATTTACTCACGCTATAAAGCATTCTATAAATACGACAAATGAAATTCCAATTTATAAAAAAAGTTATAGATATCCCGAAATACATAAAAATGAAGTTAAGTCTCAAATAAATGAAATGCTTAGACAAAGTATTATACGCCCAAGTAACTCACCTTATTCAGCTCCAATTTGGATAGTAGAAAAAAAACTTGACGCTTCAGGAAAACAGAAATGGAGGCTATTCGTGGACTATAGAAGTTTAAATGACGTAACTATAGACGACAAATTCCCAATACCAAATATAGAAGATATTTTTGATAAATTAGGAAGAGCACAATATTTTACTACGATTGATCTCGCAAAAGGGTTTCATCAAGTAGAAATAGATAAAAGAGATATTAAGAAAACTGCATTTTCGACAGATAGTGGACATTATGAATTTGCTCGTATGCCTTTTGGGTTAAAGAACGCCCCAGCTACCTTTCAAAGATTAATGAATTCAGTTTTATCCGAATTCATAGGAATCATATGTTTAGTTTATTTAGATGACATAATAATTTTTTCAACTAGCTTAGAAGAACACATTGATTCAATAACAAAAATTTTTAAAAAATTAGAAGAATTTAATCTAAAAGTCCAAATTGATAAACGTGAATTTTTGAAGAAGGAAACAGAATTCTTAGGACACATTGTTATAACACACGGTATTAAACCAAATCCAAATAAAATTGAAGCAATACTTAAATACGAATTACCAAAGACAAATAAACAAATTAAATCCTTTTTAGGTATAACAGGATATTATAGAAAATTTATCAAAGATTATTCAATGGTAGCAAAACCAATGACACATTTTTTAAAGAAAGGTCAAAGAATTAATTTAAAAGATCCAGAATATATTAAGAATTTTGAAAATTTGAAAACATTAATAATATCAGACCCCATTTTAAAATTCCCAAATTTCGAAAAGAAATTTATTCTTACGACAGACGCATCACAATTTGCGTTAGGAGCCGTATTATCACAAGACGGACATCCAATTTCTTATGCAAGTAGAACTTTGAATTCACATGAAATTAATTACTCCACTATAGAAAAAGAATTACTAGCGATTGTATGGGCAGTAAAGTATTTTAGACCTTATCTATACGGTAGAAAATTTACCATCCAAACTGACCATAGACCATTGGTATGGCTAGGTTCACTTAAAGAACCCAATAGTAAATTACAAAGATGGAAAATAAAGTTAGAAGAATTTAATTACGACATAGAATATGTAAAAGGAAAAAATAATCAAGTAGCAGACGGTTTATCTAGAATAGAAATTCACGTTAACGAAGTTAATGAACCTTCAGAATGTATATCTGAAAACAAAATCGATAATATGTCAACAGCAGCAACCATTCATAGTGCTGGCGAGGATAGCTCAAATCATTTCCCAATTGTTTACACACCAGTTAATGTATTTAATAATCAGATAATTTTAAAAAAATCAGAAAATAACTACAAGCAGACATTAATTAAAGTTTTTAAGAAAAGAAGATTTGTAATTGAAATTAACATATTTCAGGAAAATTTAGTCATTGAATGTATGAAACAGCACCTTCCGTCAAAAGGAATTTTAGCAGTTTATTGTAATGACGATCATTTATTTGCACAATTCCAAGACGTGTATTTAAAATACTTTAGTAGAAACAAATTGTTAAAAATAGTAAAGACAAGTAAATTATTAGAAGACATAGAAGACGAAACAAAAGTGAATGATATTATTTTCAAAAGACACGAATTACTAAACCATCGCGGAATAAACGAAACGTTTGCAGAAATTAAAGACACTTATTACACACCTAATCTTAAAGAAAAAATTTCGAAAATTATTAACAATTGTTCAATTTGCAATACATCAAAATACGAGAAAAATCCATACAAACCTTTATACAAACTTACCGAAACACCAAACCAACCGAACGAAATTTTACATATTGACATTTGGATCCCTACTAGACAATCAATGTTTTTAACAGTAATAGACAAATTTACGAAACATGTAACAATGCATAAAATAAACAGCAGATCATGTATAGACCTTTTGAAAGCTTTGAAAGAAAGAATAGCAATTATGGGAGCACCCAAAAAAATTGTATTCGACGGAGAACCCAGTCTTACGGTTTATAATGTAAAAGAATATCTTAGAGAACAGAATATTGAAATTCATACTACTACAGCTCAAAGACACACTGGTAATTCAGACATTGAAAGATTTCACTCAACACTTAACGAACATATTAGAATTTTAAAAGCAAGAAACCAATCAGGAAATATTAACGATTTAGCATTAAGTGCTTTGTCATACTACAATAAGACAATTCATTCAACAACCGGTAAAAGACCAATTGATTTCATTAATGGAAATATTAAATCAGAAGAATTTGACGAAATAGTTAGAAAAGTTTCCCAAAACAAACAAAAGTATATTGACAGAAAAAATTTAAATAGAGAAAACGTAGATCTGAAAGACAGAAATCATGATTTCGTAAAATCAAGGAATGTTATTTCGAAAAATTTTAAATTTCAACCAAAATATAAAAAAATAGAACCTAATAAAATACTAAATGATTACTTCATAAACAACAAAGGAATAAAATATTATAAGGACCAGGTAAAACGAAATTATAAATATGAAACAAATGTTTCAAATACAATATGATATCCAACTATTAAGATAACAAATACGAAACGTGAAAGAAAACCTTTTATTAAGTATATTAGAATTTTTAAGCAAAGATATTTTGAATATCTAATAAATTAATAGAAATAATATAACCACTAAAGAAATAATGAATATTAAATCATCTGTAATTTTATATGAAGGCAATATAATTTTTGTACTACTTTTGCCAAATTATGAAAAAAAAATTAAATATTATAGAACTTTTATAGAAACTATTCCTAATAAGGAAAACCTAGAATTAAATTTTAAAAGTAAATCATTTATCACTAATGAAATAAAACTGTATGAAGATTTTGGAAATGTAATGCTCAAAAAAAATTGAAACTAGTAAAAAACTCTTGCAAAGTTTTTCAAGAAAATGCACATTGTAATTCTAGAAGAAATGAAGAAATCAAAATTAAACAAATAATAATAACATTTTAATAATATAATAATATAATATTTTAATAATAATATTTTAAATAATAATAATATTTTAATAACAATAATAACAATAACAATAATATTTTAATTACAAAAAATATTCCAGTTACAAATATTACACATAATTGCAATAATTTTAAAGTAGTTTTATTAGGAAACAACTTAATTAAATTTGAAAATTGTGAACTTACAATTAATAATATAACATATTAAAATTTTGAAACAATAGATAATTTTGTAATTCCCAATTATAGTAATTTAACAATTAAGAATATTTTAATGAATTTTTCACTTGAAGATTTAAAAATAAATCACTTACAAAATAGAAAAATAATCAAAAAGTTCAATCAAAAGGCGTTGTACATGATTATATCATTTCAACGAGTTCAATTTTAATAATAATTTTAATCGCATTCTTTTTAGTTATTTTAATCAGAAATAAAGTCAAAGATGGTATGGTATCTAGAGATTCTTCGGAGCAGAATCTTAAGGGGGGAGAAGTTACATTCAAATCACCTTTCGAATGAACACTTTGTTCATTGACTGTAATTAACAGTTTCTCATTCAACTGTAATTATTATAAATTATCATTTCCATGAGTATTAGATTTCATTTCATATTTTAAAGTTAAATTAAACAAAGTTTGTTATAGACATAACATATAATAAGAATATATAAAATTCTTTATCTTTCTTTGTTTCATTTTCTTATATGTATTAAGAAAATGAGTTTATAATCTTCTTTTTTTTATATATTAATACGCTAGATTAAAACTTTGTGGAGCATTAGGCTTTTTTATTCGCAGATGGATTCATTTGAAATTTTCACAGCTAACTGATATTAGTGTAACCTATAGTCGGATCCGGATTCAAACAAATCGGATCATAAATAAAAAAGTTATTATATACGGAAAACTTTTTATATACATATGCATTATAAGTTTACATACATATAAAAACGAAATTTAAAATTTATTTTATTTTTTTATATTTTCTTTTTTATATATTAGCGAACAACGAACAACAAAAACGAAACTTTTTTTTCTCATTCATTTCAGTGATCAGTCGTCTTTTGTCTTTGAACAAAGGATGGTTTTCGAGTCGTCGGAATAAAACAGATTTATGCGTAATAATGTTGATTTTATGAATGATATTTTATGAATGATATTTATGATGATATTTTATGAATGATATTTTCTTTTTTATATATTAGCTATCGAAAAAATTTATTTTCATTTTTAAATCATTCATTTCAGTCGTCTTTTGTCTTTGAACAAGGACGGTTTTCGATATTATTTCGATTATTTTGTTTATTGATATAAAGATATTTGCGTAATATTTTTCTTTGGTACTCTGAATCGGCGTTATGCGCGGTTGAATTTTTGAGGCTTTTTCACGTAGTTTTGGTAATGGTTTAAAACTTAAAACTTTTTTTCTTTTTTTATATATACTAGGAGGGCCCGGCGTGCTTCGCTACGCTTATAAATAAAGTTTTTGCGTAGACATTTTGTTGACGTAGAAGCAATGATTTCAAAAAGTGGTAATGAGAAATGCTACCATATAATTTTTAATTTTTCTTTTTAAATATATGAATGAAAAATAATCAGAACTCTAGCTGATCAGTTCGGTTTTATATGAAAAATTAGCGAAGCTTACTTGAAAACTTATTTGATCGCTAATTTTTCATATGCTAATTTTTCATACGAAGCTTACTTGAAAACTTATTTGATCGCTAATTTTTCATATATCCGAACTGATCAGCTAGAGTTCTGATTACGTTAGCGCATTCTTTGTTAAAACGAAGCGAAGATTTATATAGAAATTTATTCTTAAGTTAGATTGAAGTTAACAGTTGTGAGGATAAGTCGTTTGACTTAACGTGAGATTTTAAACTAATAAATAAATTAAAATAAATTTATTTGTTTTATTTATTAGATATTAAATGGAATAATTTATAAGTGCAAATTATAAATTATATACCAAAATTTATATATATATATATATATATATATATATATATATATATATATATATATATATATATATATATATATATATATATATATATATATATATTTATATATATATATATATATATATATATATATATATATATATATATATATATATATATATATATATATATATATATATATATGAATATATATAAATATATATATATATATATATATATATATATATATATATATATATATATATATATATATATATATATATATATATATATATATATATATATATATATATATATATATATATATATATATATATATATATATATATATATATATATAAATATATATATATATATATATATATATATATATATATATATATATATATATATATATATATATATATATATATATATATATATATATATATATATATATATATATATATATATTATATATATATATATATATATATATAAATATATATAAATATATATATATATATATATATATATATATATATATATATATATATATATATATATATATATATATATATATATATACATATATATATATATATATATATATATATATATATATATATATATATATATAAATATGTATATATATATATATATATATATATATATATATATATATATATATATATACATATATATATATATATATATATATATATATATATACATATATATATATATATATATATATATATATATATATATATATATATATATATATATATATATATATATATATATATATATATATATATATATATATATATATATATATATATATATATATATATATATATATATATATATATATATATATATATATATATATATATATATATATATATATATATATATATATATATATATATATATATATATATATATATATATATATATATATATATATATATGTAGAGTCGGTTCGCCTAAGAACTTGATTTCTTTTCCCAAACAGTATATTTAAATTAAAACAATCACTTAACATATCAAACTAATCAATTAAAATACAACTTTATTTTTACTTTATATAATTTACAATTTTGGATCATTACTTTTTCAAATCAGAACAGAGACTAAAAGTATTTTATATTTGATTTAAATAATAAATATTGATTGCCGTTATATTAAAGCCGTATCATTATTTCAATGTAGATCATAGGGTGATCCTACAAACTCGGCCATCCTTTAAACTTAATCGACCCGATTAAGTGTTTATTTTATTTGGTTGATGATTTTGTGGATTTCTCTTAGCATCTTATATCACACATTATTCATTTTATAATTCTTCGGAAAATATTTGTATCGTCTTTTCGTCTTATTTATTCGTCTTCTTCTTAAATTATTCGTCTTCTTCTTAAATTATTCATCTTGAGCTTTGTTTATCTGCAGATAAATCTTTTTTGTCATAGCCGGTAGTTTATTCTGGGTGATCATTCCAGAATTAATTTGTTTAAGCAGGGTAAGTATTTTGTCATCGCCGGGTAGTTATCTTCATCGTTGTTTAGTATTATATAATATTCAATTATCGGTGGTGGTTGAATGTACGTCATGTGCACATTCATCGTCATCTTCATCATCAGTAAATGCATCATCTAAGCAATCTAATGCAATTCTCCAGGGCTTCATGTTATCGGCGCTAGTATTTGTACGCTTCGGTCCCTCATTCTCTGTTAACTTCTCTACCACGTATCGTTCATTTTGTTTAACTTCACTTATTTTGTATGGACCTAAATATTTTGGATATATCTTCATAGTAGAGCCAATCTGGGTCCTCTTGATTGCGACTATATCATTTACTTTGTATTTATATTCTTCTTTTCTTTTTTTATTATAAGTTCGGGTGTTTTCTGCTTGAGTTTTCTGTATCATCTTGGCAGCATATTCCCGCATTTCTAGACGCTCATCTTCAAACCGTTGGGTAATTTCGTCTTCCAATAAATTAGCCAAATGTGCATCCTCGAAATTTTTCATCTTAACGCCAAACATAAGCTCGAATGGGCTTTTGGTTGTACTTCTTTGAAAACTAGAATTTAAAAATCTTTGTAAATAAGAAACATATTGATACCACTTATCTGGATTTTCTATTGAAATTTTAGTTAAAGCTGGTATAATGATACGATGGATACGCTCCACTTATCCATTACCCCTTGGAACGCCAGTTGTCACTAATGTGTGGTGAATATCTTCTTTCTTACAATATTCTTGAAAGACAGTGGAAGTAAATGCAGTGCTTCTGTCGGTAATCACACGTTTCGGGTTGCCAAATACTGCCTTTTGTTGCTCCATCTTCTGTAACACCTCATTTGTTGTAGTGGATTTTACCATTTTCATTTCAGCAATAATACAAGATATATAATTGTGTAGAATTTTTTGAATTTTTTCACGTAAGTTAGGAGGGATGTGATATTCTCTTTTAATAAAATCTTTTACCTTTCTCGCTGCAAAATTACCTCTTTTCTGTACGTTTTTTATTTTGTCACATTGCATATTTTTTGGAACACAAAGTAATTTGTTTCCTGGATCATCATCTTTGAATAGAACTCCTTTTTCATCTAAATTTTTACTATACGGACCATTTTCTAAAATTTTTAAAATCACTTTCCGTTTGTCGTCGCTTTTCTGTGCAATTTCAATTTGTTTGATGAAGCCGTCTTGAATAACAAAAGCTATTGGACTAGAATATTCTGATGAACTGGGTTTATTAATGTCATTTTCTAGCCAGATGCTGATTTTATCTAGGATTACTTGTTTTTCTAAAGGTGCCAAGCGTCTTGGAAGTAAATTAATTTGAGTATTATTCTTCAAAATAATTTTTAATTTAATTTGGCATTTTTTTACGCCCGTTGACTTATATCTTACAATTGTATCTTTATTTTCGTCTTCGTATTGTTTGTCTTCAACATTGTATATTTCACCATCTTTTACAATATTAAAACAATCGGAAAAATCGTCTGGAATTTTTCTAAATTCAATTCCATTTCTTTTAATCTTGAGTTCTGTTCTGATTAAAACATCATTTCCAATAATAACTTTCACACTCATTAGATCATCTGCAATTACATAAAGTTTAATTCTGAAAATATTATTATCAATTTCAACTGAACTATGAAAATATCCTAAAGTATTAACTTCATTTTCCCCTAAACCTTTTAGTACAGTGGTGCATTCAGTTAGAAACGGAGGATTAATCTTTAAATATTCATTATAGCTTAAACAAGAAACATCGCTTCCAGTATCAACAAGAGCTTCAACTTCATATCCATCCACTAAAATGATTTTATAATTCCGATTTCGATAAATTTTTTCTTCAAACTGTTCTTTCACTATTGCACATTTCTTTTCATCTTTTACATCAGATTTGGGACAAGCATTTGATTTGTGTCCAAAATCGTTACATCGGAAACACTTTGGTCCATCATTCCGTTTACAGCAATTTATAGATCGATGTCCATGTAAACCACAATTAAAGCATCTTCGTTCACTGCGATCAAACCGATTATGTGAAACTGTTCTAAAACAAAGGTCTTCATTCTGCTTTGATTTAATTTTTGCATAAACATTTAATTTTATTTGGAAATCTTTAAATGTTTCAGCACTATACAAAATCATTTTATTTGCATAACTGTCTTCTATGCCGTCTATACAATATTGAATCATCGCTGATTCTTCTAGTTTACCCATTGTCCCTAATTCGCGGATCGCTAAAAAGTATTGGTGGAACGATTCGGTTTTCAACTTTTTTCGTTGGCTTAATTTTCTATGAATGTCAGCACTATTTGTTGTGGCTTTAAATTCCTCTGCTAGAAATTGCACTAAATCTTTAAATGAATTTAGATCAGTACGAGTCCGTAGGGATAATTTTGCTGCTCCCTTTAAAAGTTTTCTGCAATAAACAAGTTTTTCTAAATCGCTCCAATTTAAAATTTTAGACGTAGTTTCAAATTCTTCTAACCAAGTTGAGAAACTATAATCATCATCACCAGAGAACTCTTGAAATGCTTCATAAACATCTCGAAAAGGAATTGAATTATTTTCTCGAGTAAAACTCGAACTACTACTTGCAGTGCTGTTATTTTTCAAAAGCTCATTTTCTGCTTTTAATTTTCTAATTTCGTCCTCTTTTAATTCTAATTCACGTGCACGAAGACGTTCAATCTCTTTATTAAGATCAACAATTTCTTTTGTCTGATTACGTAAATCATGATCCTTCTCTTGTATAGTACTACTTAGTTCTTTGCAAATTTTATCTAATTTCCCACCAAAAGAAGCACCAAACGAAAATTCCGTTTCTCCTTGATCCACCATAATGCAATTTATAAAAATTAAAATATTCAAGTTAAAAAAAATTAAATAATTTTCTTTGGTAATAAAACTTTTACAAGTTTATGCTAACTGTACAATTAGAGGTAATCGCTATGTTGAATGCGTTTCGTATATCGATTTAATTTATATTTACTTAAATAAAAGTTAACTCTTTTCTTTATATTCAGTAAAAATGATTATTTTTTTATATGCTACAAGCTACACTAGGTTTTATTTAGAGATTAATAAATTAAATATCACGTGTAAATATCAAACTTGTATCCACTAACTTACGACTTAATGAAATGTTCCGTATTTCCAGAATAGGATGAGAAATTTTTTTAAAATAATCTTCAGCTACCATCAAGGTTGAGCCCCCAGTTGTAGAGTCGGTTCGCCTAAGAACTTGATTTCTTTTCCCAAACAGTATATTTAAATTAAAACAATCACTTAACATATCAAACTAATCAATTAAAATACAACTTTATTTTTACTTTATATAATTTACAATTTTGGATCATTACTTTTTCAAATCAGAACAGAGACTAAAAGTATTTTATATTTGATTTAAATAATAAATATTGATTGCCGTTATATTAAAGCCGTATCATTATTTCAATGTAGATCATAGGGTGATCCTACATATATATATATATATATATATATATATATATATATATATATATATATATATATATATATATATATATATATATATATATATATATATATATATATATATATATATATATACATATATATATATATATATATATATATATATATATATATATATATATATATATATATATATATATATATATATATATATATATATATATATATATATATATATATATATATATATATATATATATATATATATATATATATATATATATATATATATATATATATATATATATATATATATATATAGATATATATATATATATATATATATATATATATATATATATATATATATATATATATATATATATATATATATATATATATATATATATATATATATATAGAACAGTTCCATATGAAAGCGCACAAGAGTTGCACCGACCCATTTATTTTACAATAAAATTTACCTGTATCGAAAGGTTATCAAAAAATGTGAATTAACAATTTGTTTTTATACTTTTAGAGTTACCCTGTCGGAAGTTATAACACAAGGTAATTCAGAAATTCTATATAGCCTGTCACTATTTAAATAGCTGTAACACGTGAACGCGTTATCCGATTTTTATTTTTTTGGTGTCAATTGAAAGGTTAAATTAGACAAAAAATTACTAAAACATATTTCAAAAAATAAAATCACAATACAGTGTTGCCATAATCAGATTTACGCTAAAAACCAGGATAACATACCGAACGCCCCCAATTTTTTGAAAACTAATATTTTTATTAAAAAGAGCACATTTTTTTACATAAAATATGTTAAAACTAAAATACCCTTTTTTCCCGTTATCTTAGTATGAATTACTTTGTAATTAAGGTTCAGGTTTTTATATTTCCAATTTTGTTATGTGTTTGAGAGCAATTACAATTTTATCTCAGGACCACAGTATGCCATACAAAACCTGTTGCAATGTGTTTCAAATATAGGAAACTTCAAATTTCACCACTTTTAAAGCTCACTTTTTATCACCTCACTTTATTCACTTCACTTCATTACAAAAGCTTAACAAGTCAGTTTTAGAAATAGAGAACATAATAAAACGCAATTCTCTAATATTATTACTCTTTTAAAACATAAACATAATGTCCAGCAATTGAATCATTGCAACAAAAGCTATCAGCCCAGTTTCATAACGTAGTTATTAGTGAAATTAAAATGAAGCAATGGTTGATAAATGCTGGTAGATGTACACTAGAAACTGTAAACAAAAATGCAGATGGGTTTTTAAAATATTTTATAATGAAGTTATATGAGTTGATACCACACCATTTTGTATCTTCTGAACAATCAAAATTTTTAAAACAAACAATCTCACGTTCTTGAGAGTTTATTGTAGTATCGGATTTAGCGGAAAATCATTCGTTTAGTGTACAGGAAGAAATTCAAGTTTATTATTGGGCTAACCCACACTATACATCACTGCACTATACATCCTCTTTGTATTTATTACAGAGAAGGAAATGATCTCAAATGTACTAGCATGGTGGTCATTGCGGAAAGTTTGGAGCATATTTATATATCTGTGTATTTGTTTCAACTTAAGTTACTTGAATTCGTGAAGGAAACATTTCCAATAATAAGCAAGATTTGTTTTTCTCAGATGGATCAGCAGCACAATACAAAAGTAAAAAAATTTCTATAATTTGTGTGAAATAAAGGCAAAAGAAAACATTGATGTGGAGTGGCATTTCTTTGCCACCTATCATGGAAAAGGTCCATGTGATGCGATTGGAGGTACCATAAAAAGGATGGCATCAAAAGCTAGCCTTCAACGGGTGCATAAAAACCATAATTTGGACGCCAAAGACTTTTTTGACTTTGTCAGTGCCAATTTACAAAAAAAAAATAAAGGTAAAATTTTGTACATTAAAAGATCATTCAATAATGGCGCGAAGGGTAAACAATAAATATAGGCGTGTTTTATTTGCCAAATTACACTAACAATTACATGTATCCAATTCCAAAATGTCAAAACTCACAAATTGTTGGTTTTGAAAATCTGGAATAGTGGTTTAGTTCGCGTGTTCATCACTAACTGCGCACCGTTTCAATTTTTTACATCTATAGGTTGTCAGTATGTGAAATTTTATTTATATTTTTTCTAATTCGGCATTTGTGATTTGACATTTGTTGATTGTTTTGATGCTAATAAATATGCAAGTACATTGAGAAATCTCATGGATCAGGATTTTGACATTTACATTTGATTTGTTGACATTTGCAATTTATGTATTCTGTACAAATTCTACCAACCTCTAGAAAACAATATGTGTACAAATCCAACTCTTTGGATCGTTTTATTTGAAATCTGTTTTTTGACAGCTCAATACGAATTCCGGTTGGGCAAATAAAACACAGCTTATAATAAAGTTAATACTTTACCAGGCACACAATCATACCATTAATTTATTCCAATAACAAGCAATGAATTAATAGTAAAAAGATTTTTTAACTCTACTGATAGTCGAATTGTACACTCAAAAAAAAAAACTAAGTGAAACTAACAAAATTCTACATACGTTCTACAATTTTTTTATAAATATACAACACACAAAAATTTTTGTTAAATTTACATTTTTACAATAAATATTGTAGATATACAAAACATTATTTGTAAACACTACAAATTCTTTTACTAACATCCATCAAAAGATTGTAAGCTTTATAATTAAATTGTAAAAATGCCCGAAACATTTTTGATTTTATTAAATGTTTTGTAAAATCCTCAAAATTAATTTTTATTTGCACAAAAGTTTTAGAAAAATAGCAAATTTTTTTATTTGGTCAACAAAAGACATTTATGGATTTAATATTTTTATTTTTGTAAAACAGTCATTCATATATTTATTAGTTCTTCGTTAATAAATAAAACACAATTTTTTGCTAACATTTATTTTATTTTTATTTTTTATTATCTTATAATTTTTATTATATATTTTTTATGTTTTATTTTTATTTTGAAATATATGCAATATTTAAAAAAACAAAAGTAAAACATATTAATACGCCGTTATGTTATGACAGCCTAAGCTTTCCATCTGAGGTAGCACTGTAAAATCAATTTCAGCATCTAAAAAACATTGAAAAAGTTGTGATATCTTTATACTTTATGCTGGCTGTGACCGATTACGTAGGTTTTGAAATATGTTATAGATCTGATCCATTATCTCTAAGAGTCAATTTCAATATCTACGCTATCGGTAAGTGGCTAATTAATATCGAAATATGTAAAATTTCTCACCTGTGCATACTCTGTCTTCTAAATTTATCATATATGTATTTTTACTATCACTATTTATCATGAATAGACATTGCTAATTAATCACAATTTTAAAAAATATCTGCGAATTTTTACTCTGCAGACAACCAAATTGAAACTGAAATTGTTTAATACCAATTTTGGTTATACATAATTTCAATTTATGAAAATTTATAAAAGCATTTTTAAAAGCAGTTTTTTTTTGTAAAAAATGTGTTTGTTTTTTTTAAATTGCATAAGCCTCTTTGTAAAGTTAAAAAAAAATCGACAATATTCGCATTAAGTTTGACAATAAAAATTGTAGAATGTCATTTTTCTGTTGACAAAATTTTACAAAATTTTGTACAATTGAATTTTATTTTATTATGGATAAGTGAGATATGATTTAAAATTTAAAAAAATCAACATAAACCTTAACAATATTTTTGTTAAAAGAATGAAAAAAATTTGTATCTTGAAATATTTATGATTTTGTACATTTGTAATCCAAATCACAAAAACAATTGGTTGGTTTACAATTTTTTTTTCAGTTTTAAAAAAGTCAAATAGACTATACAAAATTTTGTATCAAGTTTAGCATTTTTTGGCAAATTCACAAAAAAATTTTGTTAGCACTTTTACAAAACGATTTTGTGAATCTTACCGGCAAATTTTTTTGAGTGTAAGTCTTTTTTAAAATGAATATTTAATTATTTTAATTTTTATTGTTAATCAAAATGAATTTTACTCCTTTAATGTTCCAATAAAAAATGAAATACAATAACTGGCAATATTATGTTTATATTTTAAGAGTAATAATATTAGAGAATTGCGTTTTATTATCTTCCCTATTTCTAAAACTGACTTGTTAAGCTTTTGTAATGAAGAAGTAAAAAGTGAAGTAAAAAGTGAAGTGATAAAAAGTGAGCTTTTAAAGTGATGAAATTTGAAGTTTCCTATATTTAAAACACATTGCAACAGGTTTTGTATGGCATACTGTGGTCCTGAGATAAAATTGTAAATGCTCTCAAACACATAACAAAATTGGAAATATAAAAACCTGAACCTTAATTACAAAGTAATTCATACTAAGATAACGGGAAAAAAAGGTATTTTAGTTTTAACATATTTTATGTAAAAAAATGTGCTCTTTTCAATAAAAATATTAATTTTCAAAAAATTGGGGGCGTTCGGTATGTTATCCTGGTTTTTAGCGTAAATCTGATTATGGCAACACTGTATTGTGATTTTATTTTTTGAAATATGTTTTAGTAATTTTTTGTCTAATTTAACCTTTCAATTGACACCAAAAAAATAAAAATCGGATAACGCGTTCACGTGTTACAGCTATTTAAATAGTGACAGGTTTCATAGAATTTCTGAATTACCTTGTGTTATAACTTCCGACAGGGTAATTCTAAAAGTATAAAAACAAATTGTTAATATATATATATATATATATATATATATATATATATATATATATATATATATATATATATATATATATATATATATATATATATATATATATATATATATATATATATATATATATATATATATATATATATATATATATATATATATATATATATATATATATATATATATATATATATATATATCGACGGCGTTTTGTGAATAGGGCGCAAGGCGCATTATGTAAACTTTACAGGGGAGTGAAAAAACTCCATATTTTAAATAATATTGCATTTATGCAGTAATAAATTATGGTAAAATTAATAAAAAATTCCATTTATTTCAATAAACTAATTTAAACCAGGGTTGTTCCTTTACGCGTAATCTAAAATAGATTACATTACATGTAATCTATGTAATGTAATCTATGTCATCTATGTAAATTTGGCGTAATCTATTAATTTTGATTTAAGAAGAAATACGTGAAAATATTGTATTATCCCTACTGAAAATTTTTTCTTAAAAGACATGATCAATAATATTGTCAAAAACAAGATCTTGCGATCTTGAAAAAAGTTAATTTATTGCTGAAAAATTTTAGAATTCACATATCAATTAAATAGATTACATTAAAGTTTACATTATAGATTACACGAAAATATCTCGCGTAATTTACACGTAATCTATGCGTAATCTATACATGTAAAGTAATCTATTTTGTCTACGGCACAACCCTGATTTAAACTAATATATTTTTTTATTTCTGTATGGTTTGCTTGTTACGTCTTGTTATTGTTTGATTTTTTACTCTGTAACGGCCTATTTGGTAAAGGGTCAGTAATAAAATATCGATTTTCAAATTATTTGTACTTTATTCATAATTAATTCAGTTTCTTCAATTCAGTCTTAATTTGATTAATTACTGTTTATAACAGTTATCACATTAAAAAAATAAAATTTCTATACTTTACATTACGAAATCTTTACGACAACAGTGTGATTCGAGTTTTGGGTATAATTCGAAAAACTGCTTCAAATGTGATTAACGCTTTTCATTTTTTAAAAACTTTTTGCTAGCAATTAATTTATTTTTAATGTGTTACTGGTTTCAACCGGATTAATTTGCAGACCATGTGGTAGGCTTTTTTTAAGCCATATTCGCATAACTTTTCTTTTATACCAAGTGTATAAAAGTTGTATAAAGTTTTGACACCACTGTAATATATCCCCGTTAGTTGCCTTCAAATAGTAGCAACGTGATGTGGTTCTTCTGGACGAACTTTCCGTGTATATTCTTTTTTTGGGCACCTCCTTAACTAGATTACAAACATACATTTGTTTTTGTTGCCAATTCATTTTCCAACACTCTATGAAAATGTTCTCTCGAATTTTTGGGCTAAACTGGGAACATTTCCTCATTTTGCTTTTTACACAATATTCGGATATGCACGTTTCACCAAGTTTTTGATTTGGTCTTTCAATACCAAAAGTTACTTGGTTGGTTTTTGACCGTTTATAGCCTTGATATGCCGACCGATTTTGTTTAGATAATTTTTTTATTTTTGAGTAACTATGATCATTGTTATTTTCGTCCTCTGCCTCCTCCTCTGCCGTTCCTATTTCAGAGTTTAAATCAGATTGGACGTTCGATTCTGAGAGTTGAATCTCGTACTCCACATTTTCTGCCATCTCGCTCACACTCAACTCACATAATTTCCTCAGATATTTGAAGATGTTTATGAGGTTGGATGTTGGTTTTTGAAATCTCAAACTCGTATTCTACAATTTCTGGCATTTCATTCACATTTATTCTTTCTTTCCGTAGATGCTTGGGAGTGCACGTCAGCATGTACGATTGTTTCTGAAATTTCGATTGTATACTCTACGTCAGTCATTTTGTTTGCAGCCATTATTTCTATCGGAATTGAGTAAATTTTCAACTTTTTTTTTCTTTTTTTTTCCTGTATCTCCATTTAGGAGCATAGGGCGTCTACTAGACTGGACCATCTAACTCTGTTGGGGCAATCGCTTTCAGTTCACCCCATGTCTTGCCAATTTGTTTTGCTTCAGCTAGCACCGTTTTCTTCCATGTCATGGGTGGTCTTCCAACTCTCCTTTTACCTTGTGGATTCCACTCTAGGGACATCCTTGTTATATCTTCGACTGATTTTCTCAGTGTATGTCCTATCCATCTCCATTTTCTTTGTTTTATCTCGGTCTCAATGTCTAGCTGCTCTGTCTGCCGTAGAAGCTCCTGGTTACTGATGGTGTTTGGCCAGAAGCATTTGATCAGTCTTCTCAGGCATTTGTTCACAAACACCTGTAGTTTATTTGTGATCTTTCTTGTTTGTTTCCACGTTTCACACCCATACAGCAGTACTGACTTGACACATGCATTGAACATTCGTAGCTTTGTCTTTCTTGACAGGACGGATGCATTCCAGATCTTGTGAAGCAAATTGAACGTATTTCTGGCTTTGTTAATACGCTGACTGATATCTTCTTCAGTTCCGCCTGTTTTTGCTACAGTACAACCAAGGTACACACATTTGTCAACTTCGTCCACTTGTGTATTGTTGATGGTAATTGGTGTTATCGTTTTAGTGTTCAATCTCATAGCCTTTGTTTTTCTGATATTAATGTTGAGACCGACTTCATGTGCAAGGGTTGATAGCTTTTGTATTTTCTGCTGCATGTCCGTATGTGTGTGTGTAAGTAGACAGATGTCATCTGCGTAGTCTAGATCATTGAGCCGTCTTGTTGTATTCCATTGGATTCCATTTGGACTTGCATCATCGAGCTTTCTCATGATACTATCTAGTACTATTAGGAATAGTAGCGGGGATAGTACACAGCCTTGTCTCACTCCTCGGTGGTTGTAGTATTCATCACTTTGCTGTCCTTTGTATTGTATTCTGTTTGCAGCATCCCGGTACATTTCTTTGATTAGATCAACTATTTTCTTCGGGATGCCCATTTCACAAAGTGTCTTCCATATCGCGCTCCTGTTGATTGAGTCGAAGGCGCGTTCAAAGTCCACGAAGAGGAGATACAATGGTGAATTCCATTCATTTGATTGCTCAATGATGATACGGATTGTGTTGATATGATCGGTACAGCTTCTTCCTGGTCTAAAGCCGGCTTGTTCATTTCTTAGTTTCATGTTAATTGATGGAGATATTCTTTCGAGAATGATCATTGCTAGTATTTTCATTATTGTGTTGAGCAGAGATATACCTCTCCAATTTTTGCATTCTCTTAGATCACCTTTCTTTGGGATTGTTATGGTTAAACCTTCTTTCCATTTGGTTGGTATTTTACCTTCGTTCCATACATCAGCTAATAGTGGTGTTAGAGCTTCTGCTGTTGTGTTTACATCTGCTTTGAGTAATTCTGCTGATATATTATCTGTACCAGCAGATTTGTTGTTCTTGAGTTTCTGTATGGCATCTCTAACTTCCCGTTCCGTTGGTGGATGGGTGCTAATAGTTTCGTTATAGTTGTCATCCGGAGACTGCAAGTTATTTTCTTGTTGGTGGCAGTTGTCTTCGAAGTATTCTTTCCATCTATTTAGCTGTTGTTCATGAGTTGTGAGGGTTTGACCAGATTCATCCTTTATTGGTGGAGTGTTTGTATATTTGTTGGTGACCTTTCTCACGCATTTGTGTAGTGTGCGCATATTTCTATTAGCTGCTGCTGTTTCCGCAGTCTTGAGAATGCTTTCTGTATATCTT
>CAVNZG010001357.1:0-62498 GCA_963693315.1 Diogma glabrata
TATAACAAATGTCATTGCAAACAATCATGCCTGGGCAAACTTCAGATTGCACAGAAAAAATCGATTTTGTTTGATATTTGGTAAATCGTTTTTGAAGCATTACTCAAGGCTTCCACCACTACTCATTTTATGTTGCGTTCATGCTCCATATAGAAGCGTTCAGTGGCCAAGAGTCGGTCTACCCAAATTTAATATACATATGAAACTTTGTTTTTAATTCTTAACTTATTGTCGACTTAATAATATTTTGTCAAACTTTCATAGAAAATCATTAAGTTTCAATAAAATAATTAGAACAAACAACGCCTCATAGGGTTACCAACTCTTGGAAGCACGCGACCCGGAGATTTTATGATATACAAAAATATAATTAAGCTAGGGGACCCCTGAGCATTTGCACAAATTTTAAAATAAATATTTTTTTAAGCCTGAAAAAAAATCACAATCCAAAATAATATACGTCTATCCGCAAGCAAAGCATAAATTGAAATTGAAATGAGATTAAAATTTGAAAGAAATCAAAACCTCCTAAATCATAGCCCTACTGATTCAAGCCATTTGCAATAAACAATGAACATTGGAACAAAAATTGGATTAGTGTTTTTGATTAAATGCTTTTGAATTTTTTTTATATGGAGTTTTATTTTTCCAGTTGGCGTTATGGCAATTTTTTGAACTTTTTTTATATTGAGTTTTAATTTCAAAATTGCGCTACAAGCTCACGATTTTGTTTTTGCTAAAAGATGATTAGACTTCTATATCGGGGGTTTTGAAGAAATTCAAAAATTTCGTTTATTTGTTTCGTTTATTTTAGTCTTTTCTGATTTTTGTATACCTTTTTGTATTCTCTTCTGTATTCTCTTCTTTCCTATGGCTACGCTTTTTCGTGGCTTGTGTCTTATATATATGATAAAAATTTAATTTAATTTAATCTCCACCAATAACATTTTCTTTTATTGTCATTGTTTTGTTTGGGATTATTTTCATTTGACTGATATTTATTATTTAATAGTAAAATTAAGATACGCACAGTTTTATATGGGCAACTAATTAATTTCAAATTTCAAAACCATTCAAAATTAACAACAAAAAACTATTAACATTAACCCAATATAAACAATAAACAAAAGATCAACTACTGATCTCTTAAACTATGTAACGCATTGTTGGAACAGCATACCTGATAAAGGTAGTTATCGCTTTAGACATCCCCAAGGCATTCGATCGAGTCTGGCATGCCAACTTAATCAACAAGCACGTTGCGTATGCTTTTCATCCCAATGTTGTGAAGCTAATTCAAAATTTTCTATCCAACCGATACATTTCGGTCTCCTTAGACGGATTTTCTTCTGAGTCTAAACTAATAAACGCTGGTGTACCTCGAGCCTCAGTATTGTCCCCAACCCTATTTTTGATTTATATCAACGAATTGTTGAAAATCACCAGCAACCCAATAATTAGTTTTGCAGATGATAGTACTCTGCACAAGTCGTTCGAGCCCTTTCCTTCAGAAGGTTAACCGTCAAAAGGTTTCCCGGAGAGACGCTGCCGTAAACGTGAATAAAAACTTAAAAAAAAGTCACTGATTGGGGTGACAAAAACCTGGTCAATTTCAACTCTACCAAAATAGAGCTGTTGATTGTTTCCAGATCAAAGACCGAGTTCCCCAAAGATATTTTATTCAGTATGTGTGATAAACCAATGGGTGAATGTAAAAACATTCGTTTATTGGGTGTCACAGTTTCAAATGACCTACTCTGGAACGATCATGTAATGGGGAGGGCAAAAAGCGCGTCTAAAAAACTCGGCCTCCTAAATAGATGCAAAAAATTTTCACTCCATACCAATTGCTCCATGTTTGTAAGTCCTATATTCGTCCCTGTATGGAGTACTGTTGTCAAGTTTGGGGTGCTGCTTCTGTTTCCATCTTGGCTCTCTTGGACTCTTCAAAAGCGGGCTATACGAATTGTGGGTGATCGAGCTTTGACATAAAAGCTTGATTCCCTACAACATCATCGCACTGTTGCTGACCTCGTTGTTTTTTACAAATATCGTCATCAGCAGTGCTCAGATGAAATCAGCAGCATCATGCCTCAAACTTATTCTTACCCTCGTTCCACTCGGCAATCAGCTACCACAACCAATCAAACGGTCGAGATCCCACGCTGTCATGCTGACAGATTGCAGAAAGACTTCTTTGTTCGAACTACATACAAACGGAATAGTTTGCCGACATCCGTTGTCTCAGGTGGCTTCAATCCGCAGAGGCTTAAAAAAGCATTCATCATTACCTTGGAACGCAGGTTGATGTGGGACCTAGTTTCTAAACCCGTTTTCTAAAACACAGTTTCGTTTTGTTTTTTTTGTTTTTTATGTAATTATTATTTCGCCCGGAGATTTGCCTTCCAAACCCTGAGCCCGGAGATTTGCCGGCAAACCCTGAGTCTCCGGGTGAAAAATACTCAGTTGGTAACCCTAGGCCCTCAACTATGATCCTGAAACTTTAATACAAGCATTTATCAGTTTCATAAAAACAAACAATAGTAAATTTTCCTTCAAAAGAGATGAAAACGTTTCTTTTTTGTGAGTGAAAATTTGTTCACGAGACGCGTTAGCGTATAGAGAGCCATTCGTACTAATTTATTAGTACATCACTGATAGACATATGCGGTACTGATTTTTACTGATTAATTATGCTCTGAAATTACTGATTTTTAAGAAAATTGCTAAGTTTTGCAAGTTCCAATTCAAATAAGGAAATTAAGTCCAATTCAAATCAGGAAGTTGGTTATAATAAAAATTATTGGAAAAAAATACTTTTATTTTAAAATTTGGCAGTTAACAACGAATAATATATAAAAATTCTAGCCCTGTGTTTTCCCAAGCAATCGTGGTGGATAGTTGTATTTTACAAACTACAGGGTGTCGATTCTGATCGGTTTTGTCAATTATTTGTAATCGTTTAGACAAAAATTAGACAAAATAAAATTTTGTTTTTACTCGATTTACACAATACAAAAACTAAATAATAAACCTTTGTCTGAAAGAAATTAATATAATTTAAATGTTTTGATGGTTCAATTATATATATTGCGTGGTTTTTGAATAATTGTCAAAATACATTTTGGACAACTAGACAAATTTTAGTCGAAATATTGAAAAAAAATTGACAAACCCGATCAGAATCGACACCCTGGTGTTGGTCTCAGCAAAATTTCCTTAAAACTATTTAAAAAAATTAAAACAGATTTCTCTACTTCGCTTTACAAATTTACCTTTCGACTTAGAAGAGACATATAGGTGAGACTGAATATTGATTTCACTTATAAAAAAGAATGGTCACCCTTCGTTAGCGTCGAATGGGACATTTTCACGAACGTAAAATGTTTTTATCTCGGGTAGGAAATACAATTTTTTCTATGATAGTAAATATATAATAGTACATTATTTAGTTAGGAGCTAAAGTGATACTTTTTGTGTTGAGTCTATAGTTTGACGGCCGACCGCAGGACAATTATAGACGAAACACAAAAAGTCACTTAGGCTCCGAATTAAATACACTATTTTTTCGGCAAACGTTTAATTTTTTTATAAATATGAAATTAATACATCAAACTTTTTATAAATATGAATTTGTATCGTCATAATTACTTCCAAAAAAGACAAAAAAACATTTAAATTTGTATGTATAAAATTTGTTTATCAAAGCAGCCTTTTCAAAATTTCATAATATGAGAATCAACTTATTTTTTGTTGTCATGGTTATACAATATGTTTGAAAAATAACAAACTAACAAATAACAAATGCTACTTTACAGCCTCCGTAATATAAAATAAAAATGGCGTTACTTTTGCTGTCGCTAGACGTTACTTTTGCTGTCAAGCTAAACAGTAAGACTTTAGCTAACTCCCTAGCGGCAGTAAAGTTAGACTTTACAGCCGTTTGCCGAAAAACGATATTTATTACAAATTATCAAATTAGAAATCGACAACATAACATTCAAAATTCAAAATTCATATTCTATTTTTTTATGGTTGCTGTGTTTTAAAAACTTTGTAAAATTATATGAAAATACCATAGCAACTACTAATTAATAATTTTTCCACTAGTAAAAAAAACCATTTTCACACTGGATTAAGCTTGTTTGAAAAACTTGTCATCTGCTATCATAGAAAAATTGTTGTTTTTATTATCTAATATCGGACAACTTAATCACATAAATTAAAATTAAAACTAGGTGGTTTTGTTAAATCAAATCTAAATTGGTGGGGCAAATTGGTGGAAAAAAAATTGAGTTAAAATCCAAAATATAACAGTTTGCCTACAAAATGGCTTAATGTGGCAGATTTTTAAAAAGATGAAAAATGCTGCAAGTGTCTCAGCCAATAGATTTTGATAATAATATTCAACTTATAATATTATATAATTGTTATAAACTCACCAAAACTTTTATTTACAATAATGTTTACAAAATTTGTTCACCTGCTGTCGGTGACGTTCAGTTAACTGACTAAACAATTAAATTACTTTTAGGCTTTTATACATAAGTTTATGTTGATTAGGTTTATATGTGAAAGATAAACTGGTTATTCAATGAACTAGAGTATTATTTTTCATACACTTATAATAACTATTGTTTATGTTACAGAGTTGTAAAACCCGCGACCCGCGGATTGCTTACAGCACCCAATCTTTTTTATTATGGCGTGCATCTATATTACGTATTCGATTTTCAAAAAAAAATCTTCACTAAATAATAATTTCCTGAAAACCACAATTCATAGATAATCTAGCAGACGCTCTATGCTCCTAAGGCGGAGATAAAGGAGAATAAAAAACTTAAATATAGAATGTAAAGAACTGCAATCCGATAAGCAACTGAAAGACACACTTTTCCATACAAAATCTTTGTCAGATTTTTACAAGTTGTTTGTTCCTAAAGAAAAATATCCGGCTCTGTTGGACCATGCTTTATTCTATGACATCACTCTTTCAAAACACCTTTATTTGTGATCAGACTTTTTGCGTATAAAGATTACAAAAGATAAATGTGAATATAGATGCACTAGTTTTTATTAATGAAAATTTAATATATTTTATAAATTAAAATAGAAGACTTTGCTATGCGCCCCAGAAATAGTAAAAGGTTGAACGCCTATGGTTTAGAATATTTTATATTTAAAGATTTTTCAATATTTGAAACGAACAAGTTTGATAAAATTTAAAATATTATAAGAATCATTAATAAATAATCGCAAAGAGTTATCATTCTATAACGTCATTTCGTAATTTCTACAAACTTGTTACTGACATCAAAGTTATTAATACTGTGAAGAAGTGTGCATGCATTTAATTCAATATTTTTGTAGTAGACAACATCTTAGTAGATGATCTTTTGTAGATAACTTTGGTAATTTTGTTTCATGAATTGAATTTATTATCTTTCCTTTTGCTTTCTATAATTTAGAGCTAATGTCTTAATGAATACTTTAGTTGTCAAAAGTTAGTCTGAAGTTTTTTGATTTTTTCTTTACAAGAATCATCAATCCTATTGATATCTGGCAACTGATATGTCCATTGAAAATAGTAGAGGTTGGACGAAGAATAATGGTCTTTTGCTCAAAGCCTTGTAGGGGCCTGCAAAGTAATCACTTAAATGGAAAGCAGTCAAAACATTACAAGGGATTCTGGAATTCGGCCACAGAAATTATGTAGAAGTAATGTACGCATTGTAGCGAATATGCGGAAGCGAACACAAAAGAGAGATATGCACTATCCAGTTAAACTTATTAATTCCTTTTTCATTTTTCTTATTGATATACACATATTGATATTATTTCTGAAATAAGAAATATTTTTTGTTCTCAATAATCAATTCAATTTAATAGTGGTAAAGAAAACAAATATTTGAAAACTTGTTTACTCCAAACAAAATTTTATTCTAAATTCATTCCCAAATTTTATATTTTAACCTTATAATACTAAAAACAAGTTAAATCACACAAACCCCCTTTTAAAACTCTTATCTCAAATACTAAATAATTTTTTTAAAGAAAAAACAAACAAAAACAAAATATTACTCTTAAAAGTCCAACACAAAAAATCTAAGTAAAAATGCGTGGAAGAAAGATTTAGATTTCATAAGAAATTAAATCTAACGAACAAGAAAATCTGTTAGATGAGGATATTTAGTTGTATTTTATGTGGTATCTGTTGTTAATGTCAGTGCTAAGAAAACAAGAAAAGTTCCTTGCATGAGTCGCACCTACGAGATGCGGTTAAAAAGTAAAAGAAATTAATGAGAAAATGTTATACATACATACAACAAACTGTCTTTACCATTACAGGACAGAACGAGAGGAAGAGACCCGATGATTATATTCATCCTGAAAAATACAGGAATGAATATTGGTGAGTAGGGTATCGAACTCAAACAAAGATATAAATAGTATCATGATCTACCGACTGAACTATCCAAGCTAAACGAGAAAACTACTACGAGCAAAAAGGGAGCGAAACAAACATCTCTGGCGTTCCTATGGAGATCCTCAAGTTTAAAGCAGTCACAACACTAACGTTATATGTGCAAGAATATGTCAAGTACATTAAAAAAACTTATAGGATATACACAAATTTGTTAGGCAGAAGATTCAACTTGCCAGAAATTGAATGAATTCCTGACACGACATGCGATCTTAACCTAAACATTTTTTGGAAGCAATTAGTAATGTCACCTAACTTAGCCCCGCCATTTTTAAGAAAATTAAAAACAAAGATTGTGCTGTATTGTGCTACAGTTGTGCTGGATGTGCTACTCAGAAAGAATGCCATATCACCAATGGAAAAAAGTTGGCATGCTGAAACAATTTTTCGAGCAGAAGCTAGCCCCGCCATTTTGAAAAATCTGAAAAACAAAGGTTGTCCTGTATTGTCCTCGAGTTGTGCTGGTTGTGCTATTTAGAAAAAAATTCCATATCCCTAGTGGAAAAATTTTATAACACTAAAATCATTTTTTCGAGTAAAAGTTAGCCCCGCCATTTTGGAAAAAAAGAAAAACAAAGGGTCTGCTGTACGGTGTTAGAGTTGTGCTAGTTGTGCTATTTAAGAACAAATTTGTACCACCAGCAGAATAATTTAAACACGCTAAAACGATTTTTCGAGTTGAAGTTAGTCCCGCCATTTTGAAAAAAATTAAAAGCAAAGGTTGTGCTGTATTGTGCTAGGGTTGTGCTGGTTGTGCTACTCAGAAATAGTTCCATATTATCAATGAAAAAAAGTTGGCACGCTAAAATGACTTTTCGAGCAGAAGCTAGCCCCGCCATTTTGAAAAAAATGAAAACCAAAGGTTGTGCTGTATTGTGCTCGAGTTGTGCTGGTTGTGCTACTTAGACAAACATTTCGTAACCCTAACAAAATTTTTTACAAAGTTAGCATCATTTTTTTCGAATAGAAGTTAGCCCCGCCATTTTGGAAGAAATCAAAAACAAAAGAAGTGCTGTATTGTGTTATAGTTGTGCTGGTTGTGCTACTAAAAAAATATCGTATCACCAACAGAATAATTTAAACCACGCTAAAACCATTTTTCGAATGAAAATTAGCCCCGCCATTTTGTAAAAACCAAAGAAGAAAGGTTGTGCTGTATTGTGCTACAGTTGTGCTGGATGTGCCACCCAAAAAGAATCCCATATCAACAATGAATAAAAGTTGGCACGCTAAAACGATTTTTCCAGCAGAAGGATATTTTCGAGCAGAAAGCATTCGAGCAGAAGATTGAGCAGAAGATTAAGCAGAAGTTAGCCCCGCCATTTTGAAAAAAATGAAAAACAAAGGTTGTTATGTATTGTACTCTAGTTGTGCTGGTTGTGCTACTCAGAAAGAATTGCATATAAGCAATGAATAAAAGTTGGCAGACTAAGCTGATTTTTCGAGCAGAAGTTAGCCGCGCCACTTTGAAAAAAATAAAAAACAAAGGTTGTACTGTATTGTGCTTAAGTTGTACTGGTTGTGCTACTCAGACAAAAATTTCGTATTCCTAACAGAAAAGTTTTATAACGCTAACGTCATATCTTCAAATAGAAGTTAACCCCGCCATTTTGGGAAAAAAAAAACTAAATTGAGTGCTGAATTGTGTTAAAGTTGTGCGAGTTGTACACTCCAAAACAAATTCGTACCCACCGACGGAAAAATTTACAATTTTTTTTAATATCATATATTTTTGTGATTCCCTTATTTTATATATACAAAACAGGCAAGACTCATTTATGCTATCGGACTGCATGTGTCACTTACATTATTAGTACTTATAAATTAAGAGGTACTTATAAGTAAGAAGTACTTATAAATTAAGATGCACACCCCACAAGGGGTGTGCATCAATCACGAGTCTGACTCGTGGACATTTATTTTGCTTTGTGAAACAATCACGAGTCTGACTCGTAGAAATTTATTTTACTTTCTAAGACAATCGCGAGTTAGACTCGTGATAAAAATATAAATTAAATTCATGGAATCACTTGATTTCATTTCAAAACTGTGATCGAACGGGTGAACCGATTTTAATGATTTTTTTTTGTTTAAAGGGTACATAGTGACGCCTTATGGATCAATATTACTTTAACAAAAAATATTCATATTTTTAGATGACTTTTTTAAATTTTAATTGTTCAAACATGGTGATTTCAAAAAGTAGTTTTCTTCTCTTTCATAAATATATATACAAAATGGCGGAATCAATATGGCAGCTACAGATTTACGGCCTCACTCTGAAAGCATAGAAATTTGGCTACCAACACAAATTTAAAATATCAACTGCAGATACGTTGTTTTACTTAGAATGTTGATAATTATAAGTAGTTTCAACTTCCGAGTGGTGTTAAATTTTTTATTCAAAATGGCGGCTCGTAAATATAAAAATATAATATTAAAAAAATAACAAATCTTCCCTGTTTTTATATTTTCTTCCATAATTTTGAATATTCATTAACTTTTTACAAAAAACCTGGAAAATTGCACTGTGGAGATGTTTTTTGGAAATTATAGAAGTTTTGTCTATAATTCTCATAACAATCTGTCGGTATATATTAGCCTATTTTTTATAAAAATAATTTTCTACAAAAACTTCAAAATAAATAATTAAATAAATAATTAAATAAATAAATAAATAAATAAAAAAATAATTAAATGAAAAAATAAATAAATAAGTAAATAAATTAATAAATAAATAAATGAATAAATAACTAAATAAATAAATAAATAAATACGCAAGTAGGTAAGTAGGTAAGTAAGTAAATAAATAAATAAATAAATAAATAAATAAATAAATAAAAATAAATAAAATAAATAAAAAAATAGTATATAAATAAATAAATAAAAATAAATAAAAACAAATAAAAATAAATAAAATTATTAAAATAAATAAAAATAAATAAAAATATAAAAATAAATAAAAATAAATAAAAATATATAGAAATAAATAAATAAATAACAAATAAAAAATAAATAAATAAATAAGTAAATAAATTAATTAATAAATAAATAAATAAATAAATAAATAAATAAATAAATAAATAAATAAATAAATAAATAAATAAGTAAATAAATAAATAAAGAAAGAAAGAAAGAAAGAAAGAAATACGCAAGTAAGTAAATGAGGAAGTGAGTAAGTAAATAAATAAATAAATAAGTAAATAAATAAATAAATAAGTAAATAAATGAAAATAAATAAATTACCAACTTATTTTGGATTTTCGAGATCAATTAAACTCAATAAACTCAACTGTTGATATTTCAAATTACTAACATTCTTCGTCCAAGAACGCATATGTTGATGTTTAAAATTTGTGCTGGCAATTCTAAATTACTTTACTTTCAGAGTGAGGTCGTAAGCCTATATCCGCATATTTATTCCGCCATTTTGAATTTTGGGAAGGGGCACACGACATTGGAAACAAGAGACAATAAGCTACAATTTTTACAAACACATAATTTATTTTAACACATAAAACTATATGTTTTATGTATTAAAATTTAATACCTTTAAAACAAAATAAGTTGAATAAAATCCGTACACTAGTTTTTAGTAAATCTAAATTTACAGTAAAATAAATCTTTCAAACATAAAAAAATAATACAATATGATACAATAAAAAAATAAAACAAAAAATTAAGATTTTTTTTTAAATCGCAAGGTTTGAAAAATTAAAACTAATATAAAATATAATTTTTTTTATCAGTATAGTACTTTTAAAAAGCCTAACTGAAGTATCTTTCAAACAAAAAAAAAATATTTAAATCGGTTCACCCGTTCGAGCACAATTTAACTTTTAACTTTCTTGTTTCTTAAAAAAGTTCGAGCCGCCCTGTTTCTAAACTAATGAGAAAATACAAAAATAAAAAACACGTGTTAGTTTTTTTTTATTATACTAACGATCATCAAAGTTTCAAGAAAATCGGAGCATTTTTTTAAAATAATTATTTTTCGCACAAAATTTTTCAAACAAATAGTTCAACCAAACATAAAATTTTTTAAACAAATAAAACCTTAAGGGGTTAATGATTACACTGATTTCTACAAGAATAAATGATGCAGCCAGCTCAAACAAAATTTCATATCACTACATATACAAAATTTTTGTTTTTCATTTTTTCGAAAACGACGGGGCTAACTTCTAATCAAAAAATCGTTCTTGCATACAAAATTTTTGCATTGGTAGTATGGAATTTTTTTTGAGTAGCACAACTAGCACAACAATAGAACAATACACCACAGCCTTTGTTTTTGTTTTTTTGCCAAATGGCGGAGCTAACTTCTGCTTAGCCTTCTGCTCGAATAATCGTTTTAGCATGTCACCATTTATTTATTGGGGATATGGAATTTTTCTTGAGTAGCACATCCAGCACAACTATGGTACAATACAGCACAACATCCTTTTTTTATGTTTTGTTGAATGGCGGGGCTAACTTCTACTCGAAAAATCGTTTTAGCGTGTTTAAATTTTTCCGTCGGTGGGTACGAATTTGTTTTGGAGTAGCACAACTCGCACAACTTTAACACAATACAGCACTCAATTTAGTTTTTTTTTTCAAAATGGCGGGGCTAATTTCTATTTGAAGAAATGATGTTAGCGTTATAAAATTTTTCTGTTAGGAATACGAAATTTTTGTCTGAGTAGCACAACCAGCACAACTCAGGCACAATACAGTACAACCTTTGTTTTTTATTTTTTTATAAGTGGTGGTACTAACTTCTGCTCGAAAAATCGGTTTAGTCTTCTAACTTTTATTCATTGCTTATATGCAATTCTTTCTGAGTAGCACAACCAGCACAACTAGAGTACAATACATAGCAACCTTTGTTTTTCATTTTTTTCAAAATGGCGGGGCTAACTTCTGCTTAATCTTCTGCTCAATCTTCTGCTCGAATGATTTCTGCTCGAAAATATCTTTCTGCTCGAAAAATCATTTTAGCGTGCCAACTTTTATTCATTGTTGATATGGGATTCTTTTTGAGTGGCACATCCAGCACAACTGTAGCACAATACAGCACAACCTTTCTTCTTTGGTTTTTACAAAATGGCGGGGCTAATTTTCATTCGAAAAATGGTTTTAGCGTGGTTTAAATTATTCTGTTGGTGATACGATATTTTTTTAGTAGCACAACCAGCACAACTATAACACAATACAGCACTTCTTTTGTTTTTGATTTCTTCCAAAATGGCGGGGCTAACTTCTATTCGAAAAAAATGATGCTAACTTTGTAAAAAATTTTGTTAGGGTTACGAAATGTTTGTCTAAGTAGCACAACCAGCACAACTCGAGCACAATACAGCACAACCTTTGGTTTTCATTTTTTTCAAAATGGCGGGGCTAACTTCTGCTCGAAAAATTGTTTCAGCATGCCAACTTTTTTCCATTGGTGATATGGCATTCTTTCTGAGTAGCACATCCAGCATAACTGTAGCACAATACAGCACAATCTTTGTTTTTAATTTTCTTAAAAATGGCGGGGCTAAGTTAGGTGACATCAATTAGTATGCCTATAATGCAACCCACAGTGAAAATGAAAGATTTCACTAAAATTGCAAGCTTGATGGGAAGAACCTTACAACATAATAACCAAGTAGAATGAAGTGGTTTATCGAATAAGAAAATTGTATCGAGGTTATTGTTTTACCTCGAAGAAAAAATTATTCTTTAATCTAACTTGAACAAATAAAAATTGATTGTTGCTGGATTGTTTTTTAAAAATAAAAACTAAAATAATTTAATCGTATAAAATGAATTTGTAAAACGTCATTTGCCTCTTGTTAGGGCGTATAAATATTCAATTATATATATACATAATTGAAGACGCTGTAGGCACTTGGCGAAACATTTTAATATTATTTTAAATATTTTATTTTACTTGTTATAAGTTTCGCAATAAATATTCAATTATATGTTTGAAGTTGTTTAAATGTCTGCCAAAACCAGGGTTACGTATTTAACTTTAAATGCTTATATATACATTATTAATGTATTTAAAATTTTAATTATTTGGCTGCCAAAAATTACTTAAGTTTCTAATTTAGTTTACAAATAATTTTATTTCTAATGGTATTGTTATTAGTTATGAGACAATTACACAAGCAATTGTGTTAATACATAAACCGACTAGCGACCAACTCTACACCTGTGCCATCAATTTTCTTTCCT
Source organism: Diogma glabrata (assembly GCA_963693315.1). Classification (NCBI taxonomy): domain Eukaryota; kingdom Metazoa; phylum Arthropoda; class Insecta; order Diptera; family Cylindrotomidae; genus Diogma; species Diogma glabrata. Next base: position 12,695 of record CAVNZG010001357.1, read on the forward strand.
CAACCTAAATTTTTGTGACCAATACAATTAAGCTACACCAATCAATTAACCGTAGGAATCTGAGGAATTTGTTTTGATCTGTTTTTATATTTTAATATTTATAATAAAATTACATTACAGAATGACACACACAAAAGAAGTTGATAGATTTATTTATAACTTTAGGTTGATCTTAAATTTGTTTTCTTTAAAATTTTATGAATGAAATACGTCAAATTGATACATTTTTGTTATAGAAATATTAAAGCCGTGACAAGAACTATCATATGTTTCTGAATTGAAGTTTGTTTTTATAGAAGAACGAAAGAAATAGCGAAGGATAATGGTATAAAAACATTGAATTAATTAGATAAAATTTATGACCTTTCCGAACGATTGTGTAGATAAAACCATTCTAAAATTTGATAAAAAGCATTCAGTCTATCACTGTCTAATACTTGAAAGTAGCTGTAACATCAGCCACGACAGCATTTTGATGCTAATCAAATAAAAACCTTATTATAATTTCTGCTTTTTTCCTTTAAAAACTAATATAAACTATGAAGGGGCTGGAATCTCAAGGATTTTAGATATCATGACTTTGGTTTGGGTAAGGGATCTTTATATAGTTTTTGGCAAAAAGCTTTTGCGAGGACATAAATTAACAAAATGATATACTCAACAAACTCCTCCTAAACCTCTCCATTTATGCGTTCAGCAATTTCACCTTTTCAAAAACAAACAACCCATCATCCACCAATTTCATGTTCAATTACATTTCATATCATACAAATAAATAATTTAATTTTTTTCAATTGGTTTGATTTAGTTGATTGTATTGATTTCAAAAAATTATAACAAAATAAAAAATTCAAACTTTTTCCAAGATTCCAAAAATTGTAATAAAATCAAAAATTTCGACTTTTTCAAAATTCTTAAAATATTGCAAAATTTGTAACAAAATTTAAAACACAAAATTTTTTCAAAATTCCAAATATTATAAAAAAATCAAAAATTTAAACTTTTTTCGAAGCTCTAAAAATATTCCAAAAACTAATCCAATATCAAAGATTGAAACTTCTTTCAAAATGCCAAATAAAATTGCAAAAATTATAAAATGTTAAAAAACGACATTTAATCTGCAACAAATTGGTATTTTCCAACTGTCCCTATAAGTTGCCCAATTTCATGTTCAGTTACATTTTATGTCATACAAATCATTAATTTTAGTTGTCAAAAGTTTCTAATCGAAAATGTTTCCCATTTTCTGTTTCTCAAAAAAACTGGGTAAAAAAATATATGAAAATCATTCTTTTGACACACTTGACGGTATTTTTTGACACACTTGTAAGGCAAGAATTAAGCTCCTGATCTCACATACCAATGCCGACCATCACGATTAATCCACATTCAAAGTTACTACTCGTTATCACTTAAAATGAACTTTTTTTAAGCAAAAATATTGCCAATTTTCTTGTTTTAATAAACTTGATGATTTTTTTGACATACTTTCGGTACAGTTATCGAACACATCGTTTTTTCGGATCTTACCATTAAGTTATCCTATTTTCAAAAATAAAAATTTTTGAAATCGCTGAAGCAGTTTTTTCTGTAACGACGGTTGTGACGGCCGGCAGACAGACATAATTTTTTTTGTTTATGTCGTTAAATTCCAAAACGTCGTGAAATGCCAAAAAAGTGGGGTTAAGAATTTCACTTTTGTTAGAGATTGTAATACTTAGGTTTTTCAGACTGAAGGAATTAACAAAAAGTAGGGTCTGCGTCGGACCAGACGGTGGAAGTTATACCTCTTTGGCCATTCGCCCACACACACTTAAAAAGTCCATAATTAAGTGTCACTTAAATAATTCACGCCGCCATCTGAAAGATGGTTTAAGAACCACATTTAACGTTCAATTCGCAATTAAAAAATATTAAGACTTTTAATTGAGATAAAAACTATCCTATCGAGTATATATTAAGCGTAATTAAACGTAATATATAAAATATTATTCTTAAGTCTGTAAAGCCATTGGGCTTTATTATAGAAATAAAATAGATACATTATCTATTTATCCAAGGGAATTAAAATTTTAAGAATGATAAACGATGAACGGAACGAACGCGGACTCTAACACAAGAAAGATCAAAACTCCAGCTAACAAAAATTGTAATAATTTAATACAAAACAGGGACTAAAATACAAAAATTATACAAATCAAATAAAAAATGCTTACATTAATTGTATCTTGAATATTGTCTTCCAAAACCAGTTCTGTGGAACACATGCTGTCACAAATTGCATTTCCAAAAAAAACACCACTTATCAAAAAGACATCTGAAGCGTCATCCATAGACGCTTTGTAGAATGCAGTACACAAGTCTTCCAATACTTCGTTGTACATATATGTTTTTCGTTGACATAAATTGATCACGTCCAAAGATAGACGACGAGCTTTTTCAACACAGTTCCTGATATCCAATTCATATATATCCGTTGCATTTTTCTTAGCCACCATCGATTTAATTGGTTCCATTAGCCAGAATGGTAAAACCACAGACTCGCTGTCTCTGAAGCAAACCCTCTGATACAAATACACTCATATTCCAAAATACAAAAATATGACCCCCACAATAAATCCAAAAATATTGAAATTTGTTGGGAATATTATATTTCTTTATATTAAAAAACTTGCTAACACAAACTGTGTTTGGAACACAAAAACAACGAAAATCTAACACTGTTAGAATAAAAAAACACAAAAAACACAAGTATCACAATAACTTCAATATTTTATTTAAATATACATACTTAAGTTTTAAGTTCTAGACACAACTCAAAAATTTTAAGAATATTTCTTCTTTATATATTTTGAAAAATTAAATAAATATGAGGGAGTAAGAGTTGATTCGCATATCTTTAACTCGTCGTGCATAAGATTGCATACAATGCAACGAAACCAGTTAACAACAGATTGTTTCATTTTTTTCACGTTATTCTTGTTTTTCTAACGATTTATAAAACATAAACAAAAGTAAGAACCATCCGTTTATCAATTAAGAATATAAGCAAAAAGGGTTAAGAAACCCTGATAATAAAATCTTTAAAAAAAAAAACAAAAAGCGCACTGAAAAGGAAAAAATAAAACAAAATTAAAAAATTAAAAGAAAATAAAAAAAAAAAACAAAAAACAAAAATTAAATAAAAAGGGGTAAGAAACCTTGAAAATAAAATCTTTAAAAAAAAACAAAAAAAAGCAAAAGCGCACTGAAAAGGAAAAAATAAAATAAAAAAAAACAAAAATTAAATAACATGGGTTAAGAAACCCTGAAAATAAAATCTTTAAAAAAAACAAAAAGCGCACTGAAAAGGAAAAAATAAAATAAAAAAATTAAAAAAAATTATCACAAAAATTAAAAAAAAATAAAAAACAAAAAAAATTTAAAAAAAAAATAAAAAAAAACAAAAAACAAAAATTAAATAAAAAGGGTTAAGAAACCCTGAAAATAAAATCTTTTAAAAAAAAACCAAAAAAAAAATAAAAAGCGCACTGAAAAGGAAAAAATAAAATAAAAACATTAAAAAAAATTAAAAAAAAAAAATTAAAAAAAAACAAAAACCAAAAATTAAATAAAAAGGGTTAAGAAACCCTGAAAATAAAATCTCAAAAAAAAAAGAAAAAAACAAAAAGCGCACTGAAAAGGAAAAAATAAAATAAAAATATTCGAAACAAATAATGCAAGAGTTTCGAATAGGAATAGCACACTTAAAAGTAAAATAAAATAAAAATTCAGGAATGGTTGAGCCAAAAGATAACTCGGGACGCATATTGATGCAAGACCTTAGTGGTCGCATAGGGGTCTTAAATAAAGTAAAGGCCACAACACATTTTGAACAAAAAAGATTTTAAACGAGTATATTTTTATTTCGATTTGAACAATTTAAGATTAAGAGATAATACTAGTTGATGTTGGAGCGTCTCAGTGGTGTGGTGGAAAGTGCAACGAGCTTTCACGCGGAAGACCTGGGTTTCTAAAGACCTAAACAACTGCGAGTGCTAATTGTGTTCTAGTCTTTGAAAGCGACTGCAACTGGTAAGACACGACAGTATTAAAAAATAAGGGCTTCCGCCTTCCACAATAGGATCTTAGAGATCTCTCATGTTTTTGTGAATGGAAGCATTGCACGCCCAACAATAGTATCTATCTATCGAGTAGTTGTTCAAAAGAACGCAATTTATATTTTGAGAATACACAAATATACAATTTAGCTCAAAATTCGGATCCGTGAATCCGCGATTTTATGGTTGACTGCTTAAGTTCGGCAAGCAGCAAAAGTGTGCCATAGGCTCAGCCTCCGACACCAGCAATGGTGATAATTGTTCTACTGGTGTGAGAACAAGGAACATCTGAGAGTACTTTATTTAGAGAATATAAAATATGCATAACAACGATATAAAAACACACTCGTTTAAAATCTTTTTTGTTCAAAATGTGTTGTGACCTTTACTTTATTTAAGACCCCTATGCGACCACTAAGGTCTTGCATCAATATCGGCCCGAGTTATATTTTGGCTCAACCATTCCTGAATTTTTATTTTATTTTACTTTTAAGTGTGCTATTCCTATTCGAAACTCTCTTGCATTATTTGTTTCGAATATTTTTATTTTATTTTTTCCTTTTCAGTGCGCTTTTTGTTTTTTTGGTTTTTTTTTTGAGATTTTATTTTCAGGGTTTCTTAACCCTTTTTATTTAATTTTTGGTTTTTGTTTTTTTTTGTTTTGTTTTTTTTTAATTTTTTTTTTTGATTTTTTTTAATGTTTTTATTTTATTTTTTCCTTTTCAGTGCGCTTTTTGTTTTTTTTTTGGTTTTTTTTTAAAAGATTTTATTTTCAGGGTTTCTTAACCCTTTTTATTTAATTTTTGTTTTTTGTTGTTTTATTTTTTTTTTAAACTTTTTTGTTTTTTATTTTTTTTTAAGTTTTGTGATAATTTTTTTTAATTTTTTTATTTTATTTTTTCCTTTTCAGTGCGCTTTTTGTTTTTTTTTTTAAGATTTTATTTTCAGGGTTTCTTAACCCTTTTTATTTGATTTTTGTTTTTTTTATTTTATTTTTTCCTTTTCAGTGCGCTTTTGCTTTTTTTTTGTTTTTTTTAAAGATTTTATTTTCAGGGTTTCTTACCCCTTTTTATTTAATTTTTGTTTTTTGTTTTTTTCTTATTTTCTTTTAATTTTTTAATTTTTATTTTATTTTTTACTTTTCAGTGCGCTTTTAGCTTTTTTTTGTTGTTTTTTTAAAAGATTTTATTTTCAGGGTTTCTTAACCCTTTTTATTTAATTTTTTTTTTGTTTTTTTTTGTTTTTTTTTTTTGATCTGTTTTTTAATTTTATTTTATTTTTTCCTTTTCAATGCGCTTTTTGTGTTTTTTATTGTTTTTTTTTTAAAGATTTTATTTTCAGGGTTTCTTAACCCTTTTTATTTAATTTTTGTTTTTTTTTTGTTATTTGTTTTTTTTTTATTTTTTTTTTTTAATTTGTTTTTTCAGTTAACACAAAAAAAATGTTAAATGGATGCTCTCTTAGTGTCATATTTGACATGTGAAAGGTTTTTGCACTATACAATATGGCCGCCGGTCCAAAATGGCGGCAATTATAGTCTAAGAACCTTTTTTGGCCTGAGACTTTTCCAACGATACATCATATGTGGGGTCTGCGGTGGAAAATTAATGTCATATTTGACATTTAAAAGATTTTTGCAAAATTCAATATGGCGGCCAGTCCAAAATGGCGGCGATTATAGTCTAAGAACCTTGTTTGGCCCGAAACCTTTCCAACGGTACATCATATGTAGGGTCTGCGGTGGAAAATTAATGTCATATTTGACATTTAGAAGAATTTTGCAAAACTCAATATGGCGGCCAGTACAAAATGGCGTCGACTATAATCTAAGAACCTTCCTTGGCCCGAGACCTTTCCAACGATATATCATATGTACGGGGTCTGCGGTGGAAAATTAATGTCATATTTGACATTTAAAAGATTTTTGCAAAATTCAATATGGCGGCCGGTCCTAAATGCCGGCGATTATAGTGTAAGAACCTTCCTTGGTCCAAGACCTTTCCAACGATATATCATATGTAGGGTCTGCGGTGGAAAATTAATGTCATATTTGACATTTGAAAGGTTTTTGCAAAATTCAATATGGCGGCCAGTCCAAAATGGCGGCGATTATAGTGTAAGAACCTTCCTTGGCTCGAGACCTTTCCAACGATATATCATATGTAGGGTCTGCGGTGGAAAATTAATGTCATATTTGACATTTGAAGGGTTTTTGCAAAATTCAATATGGCGTCTGGTTCAAAATGGCGGCGATTATAGTGTAAGAACCTTCCTTGGTCCAAGACCTTTCCAACGATGTATCATATGAGGGGTCTGCGATGGATCATATGGGCTATACGCGAGGACAAAAAAGCGTTACAAACCCATATATATTTATACATATATCTGGAAGGACTGAATAGAAATAAAAGATTTTAAAAAGAACTGAAAACGTTCATGTATTGCGACACTCATTTCTTTCTCTGTTTCATTATTATAATAAAATGAAAGAGATAAATTTAAACGTTAATAATTCTTCTGTTTCGTTTTTAGATAAACAAGGAAAATAAACAAAATTCGATAGAATGCAGATGTATAATCAAAAACTATCATAACCTTGATATTACAAAAAAAAAATCAGGTGTGCCCATGATTATTAATGAAGGTGGTAATGAAAAAATGCGAAGAAGCCATATAATAAGCAAGAAAATGGAAAAGTATGGTGGATGAGTGGGAATTTAGTCTTTACTGTTAGTGAGCCGGAGCCGTTAACTACAAAGATCTAAATTCCTGTCAATCTACCTGTACAGAACTTAAATTTGTTCTGGAGTTGATGTAGATTTTCTTATAAATGCTACCTGTTAAATATCACGTAATAACATAACAAGTCACTCAAAAAAGAAACATAAAAATTGCCAACATTTCCCATACATAGTTGTATGAAAAATTTAACCTATTTTCGTATTTGTTTTACGGACAAAAGAAAATAATATGCTTAATATATAGTCAGTAATAGTTCATAAAGAAATTTAAATTAGTTGATTGTAGTGAAATGAAAAATTTCATAAATAATTTGGAAAATTATTCAAGTTGTGTTTTGTATGAAATCCCATATAATTTTTTTGGAATTTATTCTTTTTTCCCCTTTTGCAGCGCCATTGCGGCAAACAACGGAACAAAATAATCGCTCAAAAACATATTTGAACCTTATGCTCTAAAGTGATAAAGACGAAATTTCTAAATCAATTATTGAAAAAAGTGTGCAGCGGTTTCCCGACCAACACCCCATCAAAATGTGTACAACGAGCGTAAAGAAGTATAACTTCAAAAAATTATCTAAATAAGTCAAGCTAAGCTTTCAAAAAATTTAAGTATATTTATTGGTTTACCATACTTGTAAATTATAGAAAATTAAAAACATATCCCATCTGGTTCCTAAAATGATTAACGTTTCGTGAAAATCACTTTATAACTGTAAGGTGTACAGTGGAGCCTAAAAAAATCAAAATAAAAAATTCTATCGGAAGTGCGTCAAACCAGCAGTTACCAAAATATTGAAAACATTTCTAAAACCTTATGTACCAAGCACCATAACAGTCCTAACAAAATCAAGTTTTCAAGTGATCCCGACGCATATACCAAAGTTTCATTCTTTCGAATAAATAGTCCCCGTTGACGGAGGTCAAAGTAAAACTTCACATTAAAATTAGGAACAAGGCTCGTCTAAGGGAAAGTTGTTCCACAGGTCGTTTTCACAGTGAAGGTTCCACTGGGCTTTTCGTTCAAACTTTTTTCTGATTGGGATTTGATTTTTTTCAACCACCTCAAGAAACGCATCCAGTCACAACTCCTCTAAATATAATGACATTTTGAAGAGCAGAAGTGAACCCTGCTGAGCTTGTATAAACTCTAGAATGAATTCATTACTTCGGACCATCAAAACCTGCTTGTGATTTTTGTCACATGCCTAGAAAATGGGCCGAGGTAAATATAATCTTTAAGACTAAGGCGTTAAAGGGATCTCATTGCACTCCCAGAGACCTTAGGTCTATTTGTTTGTCTTTCTATTTTTTTCAAAACACTGAAGATTGATTTTGAGAGGTTCAACCTACAAGTTTGTCAACATCTCAGCATGCTTATTGCAAGAATAAATTTCTGGAAACAGCCATGCACTCTTTCATACGTCTAGTTGAGAAATCTCTGGTCGGTAATGAATATTCCTTGATTACATTCCGCGATATTGAGGGAGTCTTCAACAGGTTAGTCCTGTGACAATCACACATTTGATTCTCTTCTCCAGTAAGCACAAACCACCTGAACCTCCAATTTGCAACGAGTTCACTTTGAGTATCACAGACAAGAACAAATTCGCGGGGCTCATTATGAAAATCAAACTACAGAGTTTTGCTTGTGCAAAAGCATCATTGGACGAATATGAAATCATTGTGCATAAGTGGAACCCCAAGGAGCACACCCACCGCAACACTAGAAATTCTTTTTTATCTTACTTTCTCTCTTTTCGCCAGCCTGATCACTGCATTGTCTTTCAGGCAGAACTTTTAGCTATAAAAGAGGCCGTAGATTGGTTGAAGTATAATGTAATATCATCTGTAAGAGATATCTTTACTGACTGCATTCAATTCAGGTTGCAATCAAGGTTCTAGATTTAAGCCTCAAACGTCGATAGAAGTGGAGGAATGCCTAGTATCTTTTAATGAAATAGCTGATCTGTTTAACATCCACCTTGTTTGGGTGCCAGAGTATTTCGGTATAACGGGGAACTTGAGGGCCGATGAACGCATTCCGTAAAGCACTATCTACATTGTGTCACCATGAATGACAAGTTGGAAATAGCTCTGCAAATTGCACCACATGAGTGATTGGCAGGCAGATCTGGCCTGTACACGACCACTTCAAGTCTGATTGACTGATATCAATAAATCGCAGAGATATCACTATATTATTATTACAGCATATTAGCAGTCATCACTGGTTATACATGACTCCTATCGTAACTGCAATGTCATTAAAAAAGAGGAAACGGTTTTCTACATTCTTTGCTCGTATTCTGGTCTAGCTCAGACCAGACCTAGAATAATGGGTGCACGCAACTTTTGTTATCTGAAGTAAATCCGCGATATAAAAATCTGGGACATTTTTCGCTAAAAGGTAGTGCTTGTTCCAAAAGGTAGTGCTTAAACAGCAAAAGTTCTTTTTATAGTATGGCTACGGACAGCTTGTGTCTATGCCTTGTCCTTAAGATGATCATTCCAGTCTACCCTAACCAAACCTTGCAGAACCTCTGGTGCTATTCTTTGTCGTTACAACACTAATTGCTAACTCAGTTGCACTTTTACAGGTTTTTTGGAAGCTTTTTATTCATTTAAATTAATAACAAATAGGGAAATCTTTGCTCTTTTGGTCAAGTAACTTCGGTCTAAAAAACCTAAGTATTACATTCTCGAGCCAAAAGTGAAATTCTTACCCCCACTTTTTTGGCATTTCTCGACGTTTTAGGACCTACTGATTCTAAAAAAAGCAACAAAAAATGTATGTTTGTCTGCGGGGCGGCCGTCATACACGACGAAATCTAGAAAACCACTGAACGGATTCCAAAAATTTTCCTTTTTCCAAAACTTTTTTCTAAAAATCGGTCTACTCAATAGGAAGAGCCGAAAGGAGGATGTGTTCGATAACTGTACCGGAAGTATGTCAAAAAAATCGTTTTTTCTCATTTTTTTGGAAAAAAAAATGAAATTAATTATTTGTTTGACATGAAATGTTAGCGATCATGAAATTAGACATGGAAATTTTTAATTTTGTTATAATTTTTCAAATATTTTTGGAATTTTAAAAAAAGTTTGTATTTTTGATTTTGTTATAATTTTTGCGATATTTTTAGAATTTTAGAAAAAATTTTTTGAATTTTTGATTTGAAAAAAGTTTCAATTTTTGATTTTGTAATATTTTTTGAGTTATGAAAAAAATTTGTATCTTTGATTTTGTTGTAATTTTTTAAATATTTTTGGAATTTTAAAAAAGTATGTATTTTTGATTTTGTTATAATTTTCGCTATATATTTAAAATTTTTGAGTTTGTGAATTAAGAAATTTTGCAATAGTCTTAGAATTTTGAAAAAAGTTTCAATTTTTGATTTTGTAAGAATTTTCGGAATATTTTTAGAATTTTGAAAAAAAATCAAACATTTAAGATTTTAGTACAATTTTTGGAATTTTCAAAAAGTTTGTACTTTAATTTTGTTATAATTTTTGGAATATTTTAAGAATTTTGAAAAAAGTTTGAATTTTTGAATTATGAGTTTATGCAATTTTTTTAAAATTTTGAGAAAATTAAATTTTTGATTTTATTATAATTTTTGGAATTTTGAAAAAAATTTGGATTTTGGATTTTGTTACAATTTTGCAATTTTTTAAGGGTTACCGACATAAGGCCCGGCGAAAAATCCCCGGCGACTTTACGCCCGCTGACAAAACGCCCGGGACAAAATCCCCGCGGCGACAAAACGCCTGGGACAAGGCCCGCGTGGACAAAACGCCCTGCACAAAATCCCCGCGATGACAAAACGCCCGGGGCAAAATCCCCGCGGTAACAAAACGCCCGGCACAAAAAACCATGCAAAAAATCGAAAAATAATATTCTATTAAGTTTTAAAATATGATAAAGCATATAAAGCACAATACGTAATGTCAAAAAAAACTTGATCTGAGATCAAAAATGGGCGTGTCAGAGCAATTTTTTTGGTAAAAAGAAAACGACATTAATAGAATACAATTTTTCGATTTTTTCGCATTATGTTTTGGCGCGTATAATCGTGAAAATTATTTTGTGAAAGGCGGAGTAGATCAGGCTTGAGCATGCTTTATCATATTTTGAAACTTATAAGAATATTATTTTTCGATTTTTTGCATGGTTTTTTGTCCCGGGCGTTTTGTCGTCGCGGGGATTTTGTCCCGAGTGTTTTGTCGTCGCGGGCCTTTTGTATCTGGCGTTTTGTCACGGGCCGCCGAGGATTTTAGGAGCGGGCCTTCTGCGTGCCACCCATTTTTTAAGAATACTAGAAAAGTTTTAATTTTTGATTTTGTTATAATTTTTGCAATATTTTTAGAATTTTGAAAAAAGTTTCAATCTTTGATTTTGTAATTATATTTGGAATGTTTTTAGAACTTGGTGCGATGCTGACGAATGTTTTTGAATGAGTCAGTTCAGGTGTCCAAAAAAGCTGTTGAGTGAAACTCAAGAAATTGTAACCTCAGATACCTCAATCAGACCAGAAACAGATTGCATGCACAAGACTTTGCTTTGAAGCAATTGCTATTAGGTTTCATTTTCGACGCTGCAGTTACTTCCGGCCCAATAACTTTTAAAAGTTTTTTTTTTTTGATTTTTGAGATCAATTAAACACGAGTAAGTAAAGAAGTAATTGGAATTTTTTCAATTCAAAGGTATAGTTTGAAGTTTCTCAGAAAAAAACTCCTCTTCACATTTTTCGTGTTTCGGTTGGGATTCGAACCTACCTCGTCAGTGCCCGACTCGAATCCTTGGGCAGACACGCAATCGATTACGCTGTTGAGGCGATGACAATTTCAAAGTTGAAACTTCTTCATCACTTATTTATTTTCACTTAAGTCTAATTTTTCCACTGTCATTAGACTCCATATTATGGAAAGTTTATTTTAAAGCTTAAAAGTTTATTTTGTTGTTTTTTAACAGAGTCTGTGTACAAAGATTTGCATTATTCGTATACTACGTTTGCAAGTTAGGTATTTGCATGAGGCCACAGCCTGGCAGATTCTACACTGTTCTTCAAACTAACACGGAAAGTCACGACAGATAAGAGTTGCTCTGTAATGCCACATCATCAATATTGATACTTATAGGTTATTTTTCAATACAAGCAGAGACTATTCAGGTGTTGTACTTCGGATAGCATTGTCGCGACTGAGAATTTTTTTTGTCGTACTCAAAATTTGGAGTGGTATTTGCTCATTTTTAAAACCTGCATTGAACATCCGTTAATTATTCTCATTGAATATTCCGATAATTCTTAAAATTTGGCTGATACATATTTTGGTCTGCATTTCTGAAATCCGGTCAGATTACAAAAACAGTACATATACGGAAGACACCTACAAAGGGGATAACTGTAATCTGTAATCGATTAAAGATGATCAGTGAGGTAATCAACAAAACCTGACTAGTTTAATTATTTAATTAAAAGTCAAACTGTGATTAAACGAAACAACAAAGTGATAAGCTCTACGTTTTGTCTAAATTGTTGTAGACATTATTCCACTTACAAATGTAACATTTAAATTTTCTTTTAAGTACAAAATAATTTCTTTGTCAAATTTCTTTCATCTTAAAAATGGATTTAAATATAAATTTTAGAAATTGAACGAATAATTTTTTGGTAGAAAAAAAATTTTTTTTTTTATAAACGATGATCTGAGATTTATACACAAACAGATGTTTTGCATGATTATTTAAAAAAATTCAACAAAATTGTCTTATTTATTTATTTTTCTTATAATTTTCTTTAAATAGTTTGTTTATTTAATTTATTAAAATAAAAATCACATAAATAGATTATTCGTTAATTGTTTTGATTATTTGATTTATTGGATCATATAAACGATGATATTTGTGAGGTTAGATTTATTTAGAAAAAAAGTCCAAGCGGCACGTATATCCGCTAGAAATAGGTAGATTTCGAGATCAGACAGTTTTGTGTGCCAGTAGAATCTGATGTATCAGATTAGTTTAAACAAAACAAACTAATTTCAAACAGATATCGAACAAATTTTAAAAAGATAATTAGCTATCTACAAGCAAAATTATATCTATCCAATTTTGCAACAAACAAATAATAAATCTACCACAGAACATGTGTGTGACAATTTATGACACAAGCCTAGGCTATATCATATCCAATTACTGCAAAATATCATATATACCCGTCCAATTATTGCAAAATATCAAAATAGTTTATTTCTAAGAAAAAAAATTAATTTCTTCTATTCAAATCTTTTATTTTTTTGACTGTTATAAGGTTGACATTGACTGTTATAAGGTTTTTGGAAATTGTAGTTGGGGATTGTTGCAAATTTTTTTGTTGAAGCCAACAAGTCAAAAACCTCTAACTGCAGAGGTTTATGATTATAAGAAACGGATTAAAATGTTTCTACAGATTCTAAATTTATGAAGATTTTTAAAATATTAGTATCTAAACGGCCGTTATAACGGATTGAAAAAACCACTTTTTTTTCTAGTATAAAGCCTATAGTTCCTTAACCATGCGTTAGATTTTTCTGATTTACGAACTTGTCCAAGATATTAATAAAACACACATTTTTAGGAAAGGTTTTTTGATCTGGCTCCACAAATGCAACCGTGAGAGCGCCGGTTGATTCAAACGCATTTTGTGTTTTACAAGCTTTTTTGTTGGAGCCGCTCACTTAGAAACCTCCAACTGCAGAGGTCTTTTTTTTGAAAGAAACTGATTAAAAAGGTTTCAAAAATTCTAAATTTATGAAGTTTTTAAAAATATTAGAATCCAAACGGCCGTTATAACGGATCTAAAAAACAGAGTTTTTTTCTAGTATAAAGCTTCTAGTTTCTTAACCATGTGTTGGATTGGGCAGATTTACGAACTTGTCCAAGATATTAATAAAACGCACATTTTCAGAAAAGGTTTTTTGATCTGGCTTTACAAATGCGACCGTGAGAGTGCCGGTTGTTTTAAAAAAAAAATTTTTTTTGCAAACTTTTTTGTTGGAGCCGCTCACTCAGGAACCTCTAACTGCAGAGGTCCATTTTTAAAACAAATTGATAAAAAAGATTCCAAAGATTCTAAATTTGTTAAATTTTTTGAAATATTACTATCCAAACGGCCGTTATAACGGTTTTAAAAAATCAATTTTTTTCAGAAAAAAGCTTCTAGTTTCTTAACCACGGTCGGATTTTGCTGATTCACGAACTAGTCCAAGATATTTTTAGAGCACACAAGTACAGAAAATTTTTTTGATCTAGCTCAACAAATGCGACCGTGAGAGTGCCGGTCGTTTTCGTTATATCTCATATCGTTTATATATATATATATATATATATATATATATATATATATATATATATATATATATATATATATATATATATATATATATATATATATATATATATATATATATATATATATATATATATATATATATATATATATATATATATATATATATATATATATATATATATATATATATATATATATATATATATATATATATATATATATTTATTTATTTATTTATTACAGCCATCCATATATTATATTAATAAATTTGGCTAATACATCAATGAGAAAAAAAATTACAATAGTTACAAAAATTACAATTAAATTTACTATAAAATAAAATTATTAAAAGCACTTAAGCTAAAAAGTCTAAAGGTTATTTACAGATCTTTTAAAAACATTTCTCGCTATCATGAAATCAAAGCATTCAAAGACTTTATTAAAGATTCTTAGACAGTTGTTAATTGATTCATTAGAGCCATAATTAGTACTACTGAAATTAATTGCAAAAAATATACCACGTTGGCGAAGCTGCCGAGATGGAACAAATATATCGAAATAATACAATAAATTTGAGCAATCGATCCGATAACACAAAACATCTCTAGCAAAAATCGCACAAGCAACCTCCCTTCTCTTATACAGCGTCTTCAAAGTCAAAAGCTCTAATCGACTTGCATAAGGTTCTAAAGAAAACTGACAAGTTTTATTTGAAGGTAATCTATTCAGAGCAAAAATAAGAAACCTTTTCTGCACGCTTTCAATTCGTGTCGAATGGATAACATACAGCGGATTCCAGATTACAGAACCATATTCCAAAATTGATCTGACATATGCACAATAAAGTGTTTTGAGCGTTAATGGATCACAGAAATCTTTAGTATTACGTTTGATGAACCCTAGCATTGAACTAGCTCGTCCAATCATATAATCAAAATGATCATTAAATGAGTATGAAGCTGTGAAAATAATACCTAAATCTTTGAACTTATATACTCGTTCTAAACTATTATTGCAGAGATGATAAGTAACTAAGATAGGTGATTTGTTTTTAAAAATTGACATAATTTTACATTTAGAGATATTCAAAAACAGCTCATTTTCTACAGTCCAAATATGTAATCTATTCAAATCACTTTGGAAATTAATTGTATCAGTGATTGATTTTATAGTAATATAGGCTTTCATATCATCTGCATATAATAGAAATTTAAGAAATTTAAAACAGGGACAAACATCATTAATAAATAAAATGAAAAGCAAAGGTCCAAGATGACTACCTTGTGGTACACCAGAAGTTACTTTAAAAGTCGTAGAACAATAATTACCAATTTTGACATACTGCGTACGCTGGGATAGATACGATGAAATCCATTTAATAGGAATCATTTCACAATCAAGTTTGTCAAGCTTGAGTAATAATTTAGGGTGTTTAACCTTATCAAACGCACTGCTAAAATCAGTGTATACAACATCAACTTGCTCAAAGTTTTGCAGTGCATCCGAGATATAACGCGAGAATAACACTAAATTAGTGGTAGTTGAACGTCCAGATAAAAAACCATGTTGTTCTGGAGCAATAAACTTTTTAATATGAAATTCCAAAAAATGTTTAACTAGTTTTTCAAAAAACTTCGGCAACACTGAAATTAAAGCAATACCTCTGTATTTACTAATATCATCACGCTTACCAGATTTGAAAATTGGCCTTATGAAAGACAACTTCCATGTTTCTGGAAATATGCCGGCGGATAAGCTCTTGTTGAAAATTAACATTAGTGGACCAGCCACAGAACATGAGCAACTCTTGAATAGGATAGGAGGCAAGCCATCTGGCCCAGCACCTTTAGAGATGTCAAGTTCATTCAATCCCTCAATAATTTCATCTATGGAAAATTGCAAGTGGTTGTAAGGACTACCAGATGAGGAGCAAGTAAATAGGGAGTTCGAATCGCCATCTTCAGAGCAATACACTGTTTTAAAATAGGACGCAAATAAATTACAGATATCTTCAGGGTTTGAAGCATAAACATCATTTAAGTTCATAGTCTTAGGATAGCCATTAGTTTTTCGCTTTGAGTCGATAAATGACCAAAAATTCTTAGGATTAATTGAAATTTCTGATTCAATCTGCAACATATATGATTTATACAAAAAATTATTCAAAGTTTTAAATTCATTACGACGAATACAAAAAGTATGGTACGCAGAAGTGGTTTGGTTGTTCTTGTAAAATTTTTGAGCTTTATCACGGCGATTTCTTAGATTAATTAACTTTTTATTAAACCATGGTTCCCGATATGACTCAATACTATGACAAACAGGAACAAATTTATTTATCCCGTTTTTTAAAATTTCATCGAATTTACATACACAATCATTTACATTAAGACCGAGCATGTGGCAACCGAATCAATTAGTTTCATGTAAGTTTCCCGTGAACTCCTTGGAGGAATATAGGCTGCACACAAATAAATCCATTTCCGGCCACACTTGATTTTAACAGCTAGAAACTCAAGCTCGCTAGTTGACGTATACATGACAGCAGATTTGAGATTGGCTTTAATTGCAATTAAAATTCCACCACCCTTTAGTTCTTCACATATATATCTATCCCGACGAAACACTAGATAGCTTTCAGGAAAAAATTCTTCGGAGTTAAAGCTGCATGTCAGTGAGGTTTCGACTAAAGCAACAACATCAAAATTGGTATTCAAAGCGGACATATAAATTTTATCTGCCTTGGATCGAATTCCACTAGAGTTGTTGAAATGAATTTGAAGAATATTTTTACATATATGATTTAGATCTAAAATAGCATTATTATATTGACCGGCAGCATTATCATCTCTTACGACACTAGATCGCAAACGTTGTTTCGTTCCAAGTTTTTTGAAGAAGATGATATTTTAGGACGATCGATAAACTGACGAACCAAAACACCTTTAGGCCAGATGGTAGCGTTTAGTGCCAAATTAAATAAATCCTCAGTAAGACCGATCTTGAATGAAATAAAATTTAAGCGACTGAGTTCAACATTTCTCGGTGTCAATGGACGAGTAGAAAATTTCTTATTATCGTCAATGTTTATCTTGCTCTTAATGTAGGATACCAAATCATCAGTTTTAGTGTTCGGATCAAGTCTGGTGACATATAGATGCTTATAGTGAATTGTTTCCACAGAGCGAATCGTCTCATTCATAGACGCAGTGCCAACTATTCCATCATATTCAGTATTTCCCTGATAAGACAGCAATTTATGTGGAGGCCGATTGATATTAATTCTTTTACTCACATGATGATCAGACTGTGAAGACAAATTAGCCTGAGACTTGTTGGAGACAATCACATTGTCATTATGTATATTTTTAGTATTGAGTGTTTTAGGCAGAATGTTATCAGTCTTAAGAAGATTTACTGCTCCGCTTACAGAATCAATATTTACAGTTTCCAAAACTGAAACCTCACAAGCATCTAAATTGTTTGGCTGGTCTTTAGACGAGGTTTGATTTTTATTCGTAACAGCTTCTTTGATAGTGTTAATGTTCATTGATAATTTTTCAGAAATTTTTTCAGAAACGTTGTCCACAACACTTGTTAACATAGACACATATTCCAGTTTTATTCCGTCGATTATTAAAGACAGCTTTTTATCCAATGTTTCTTTAAAGTTCTCAAACGAACTGTTAATCTTATCATCGAAGTGTTGAACCAACTTGCCTATCAGTGGCGTAGCAATTACACATTGTTCACAGATGAAATGATTACGTAAAATTAGCGCTAGTTTCGATGTTTTCCATTCTCTTGGGAAACCAACACAGACTCCATGATATCCCTTGGAGCACAAACCATGACATTCAACGATAGAGTCATTTTCGTTTCTGTCAAACCCTGCACAGGAAACCAAGTCACATTTAAACGTCATTGAGCAGATAAATATGTTAAATTTAATGTATTATATGTATTAAATGCTCCAGCACTGATCAAAAAGTTGATTTGTTTGAAAAAGTTTCTTATTTACAAAAAAAAACACAATGACGATTTAATAAATTACCGTTGACAGTAATGCACGTAAAATTTTTGCAATAAAATATGTTCATATAAGAAAATAACTTGATTAATTATTAATATTAACAGTAACGATTATTAAAAATATATAAATGTGTATGTTCAATGGTTATTCATTAATTTTTAAGCCACTTTTATAAGTTTAAAGCACCAAAAATTAAACAAAACTTTACAATAGACTGTTTTTATGTGATGCACTGTATTTTTGATTTTAATTGTTTTATTGCTTAATTAGTAGATTAAATTCCATATTTTGTTTGAGATAAAGTTTTTTTTTTATTATTTTAGATTTACATACGGTAAATACCTAGTTTTTTGGAAAATAAACCACAACAATATTTTATAAACTTTCTTTTTAAACTTTATAAAATGTTTTAAATATTAAAAAGACAAAAGAAATTGAGTTTTAAACAAAAAAAAAGCAACTACTAGTAATAATTATTTCAAGAAAAAAATAAAAACACGTCTTAACTCTTTAGATTTTGAATTGAAAAAAGAAAAAAAATATATATATATATAAATAAAATAAATATATATATATATATATATATATATATATATATATATATATATATATATATATATATATATATATATATATATATATATATATATATATATATATATATATATATATAAATATATATATATATATATATATATATATATATATATATATATATATATATATATATATATATATATATATATAAATTTTTTTTTTTTGTTTTTTTGTCTCCGCTTATCATATATAGTCGTTTGGCACAAAAGTTTTTCCGAAATTCCGAGATGAAGCCCATTGCAATAGGTAGATTTTTATATGAAATCTACCTAAAAAAAGGGGAAAAAACATTAAACATTTTGTGAATTTCTAAGTATTGTTTTTATTGTCTTACAAATTAAAAAAAAATTAATTAACTAGTCCATTGTTCCTGCTAATTCCAATGTCGTTTTTGGTCCTTTGAGCCGGATATCTATTTAGCGCTTTGAAAATATTGATTTAAAAAATATTTACAAAAGATCTCATTTTCTTTTATTATCTTATGATCTTGTCAGGTTTGAAATGATATCTTTGTTTTCGTGTTATTTATTTAGTGGATACAATATTCTATAATTTTACTATTATATGGAGCTATGTTCGTACTATTTCTATTTTTAACATCTCACATTTTACAACATAAGCTGATTTCATTCAAGGTTTCTTGGCCAATAAACTTAACACATTTATTTAGTTATAAAAAACTTAACTAAAACAAATCATCTGCAATAAAATTTTCTTTTATCATTCGTAGGAAAACACAAACACTTATAGTTTACACTAAACTACAAACTTTTATTTTCCTAAAAAGTTTACAATAAAATTTATTTTAAGACAATTTTTTTAATGTTATTTTAACAAAATATAATTACAACGATTGATTTGTATAAATAGTTTTTTTTTTTTTTGCAACATCATTTTGAAATTTTGTTAAATTTAACACTCGCGTTGATATTTTGAAGTTTTTGTAATAAGTGTTAAAAACAATAACCGTAGAATTTTTGTAAGATGTTCTACTTTGTCTGCTATTTCGTAAGATAAATATAAGAAAAAGTTATCTATATGCCTGTGTTTAGATAAATGGCATAAAATTGGTATGAATTTCTCTTTTGTGACTGTAACAATTAGATTAGATATTTATTTTATTTAACTTTAACTCTTTTGTTTATAGATAAACGATTTTGTCTGTAAATCTGATCGAAGAATAATGCATCAGTGATTTTTAAACAAAATGGTGTGCAATTGTAAGGGAGAACTAGTTCCGTTGGTAAAACAATGGAATGTTTATGGCAGGCCGCGCACCTAGTTCGATTTTGAACCCTAAGCTAGCTCTAGCCTGTGGGAACGAGAGAGCATGCCTGCCGCCTAGTACAAATTGCGGAATTGTACACGTATATTGTTTATGTATCGGATCGGAGATCAAAAGAAAAGTGATAAAAAGAAGACCCTGGCAGCCCTACAGGTCGAAGAAGCCACGACCGTCACGTCCACCTGATCGATTACCCAGATATGATTAATATGTGACCAACACAGATCACTCATTACACTCGATAATTTTACATATATATAGATTCCGTTCAATAACGATGTTCTTGGGCAAATAGCACTAATTAATTTTAATTGGCCACTTTTATTTCCATAAACATCTTATCGTGCTAAAATTATTTCTCGCATGTACGATTTCATTTTTTTGTCTTTGAATCTTTTTGGTTTTATTTTCCTTTAAATCTATAGTTTTATGATCACCGGTAATTGAAATTTGCAAAAAAAAATTCAGTTTACCTTCAATAAAACACCATCCGGGATTTATCAATGGGGGTCCATAGAAAGAGAACAGGAATACATGTTTTTCTTTTCTTGATATTTACCAGAAAAATTAATTCGCCAACTTCATATAAAAATAGTTCGATTTCTTCTTTTTGCCAAAACAGGAAAAATAATCCACAACTAATTTTGAATACAAACTTCTGTACATGGAAATTAAAAAACAGCAAAACACAAAAAATGGCCACTTATTCACATGGCAATCAAAAGTCAACACTTAACAAGCAAAATTTCTAAAAGAAATCCAATTAGAGAATGTACATGGGTGGAGTCGGCTATTTATATTCCAAACATAAAGATCGATTGCAACGATTAAAAGGAAACGATCAGTTTTTTTTATGTTTCCATCCACTTAGTGTATCCACTAAAGAGTTGGTTTGCTTATTGATTAATTTTGCTCGTTCGAACTCATTTCCAATTATATGAACAACTCGGTGTAGTTGAAGTGCTTAAATTTTATTAAATATTTTTCGGTCAACATTCGAGCACTAAAGTGTAAAATGTAAATAATAATTTTTGAAAATGTTTGTCAATGGTGCAAGGTTGGCATGATACATATCATTGATATATATCACGATATTTATTCCCTGATATATATATATGATGATATTTAAAAAAAAAAATATGCTTTACTGTTCGTATCTTAAAGTTGAAAAAACAGTAAACAGTGGTAATACTCTGCCCACAAAACGCATGCCTATCATGGAACAACGTATTTATTCTTGTAATTCTCCGAAGTTTTTTATTATTTTACAAACATGATCGAATGAATTTTTATTTCATTATTTCGTCAGGAGATTGGGAGTTTTTCGTTTTAAAATTTGAAATAGGCATTGTGTTGAGTTGTTAATAGTATATCGTTGGTTTGTTGTTTATTGTTGTAATAAAATTCCAAACTGGACCGAGTTATGTCCCTCCGAGTAGACGCCAGATTGACGAATCTATTTTGAATGAAGTCTTTGGATGGAATGGAGTAACTTACATAACGAATCAATAATATGTATGTTTCAGAAATTGCCCTGTAATTAATCTCTAATGCCACTGGAAAATTTGGAGTATCAGTACGAATCATAGTTGCAGATTATACTAGTAATGTTAATTAAACGAGCAAGTACGTAGCGAGTGACAACTTAATACAATATGAATGTTCAGCACATATATTAATCTTATTGGCATTAAACTTGGATAGTTCTGGATTTGCTGGCAGCATTTTAAATGTAATAAAAATTAAAATGTTTTCGAAATCAACATTTACCTTCCCCCTTTGCAGAAGAAACATTGGGAAAGAAACTTATTTTACCCTATGAAGTTCGTTGGAATACGATGATTGATGCTAACAAGTCATTTTTGGAAAAACGAGGTAATCTAGTTCAGTTATATGTCTACAAAAAGACAGCCCCTTAGTGCAGTTCGGTTTACCACATATCTTGACAAAACGTTTTCGTTTTTTGGACTTGTGCAATCGAAACTACATTATATGCTTAGAAACGAAAAACTGGCATATTGACGTTTTTGGTTAGATAAATTTGACTAGCGGGGATTCCCCTTCCCAATGGCTTGGGAAGGGGAACCTAATCTTCGACTTTTTTCTCATTGTTGCGGATAAAGGGAGGGAAAATATCAAAAATCTAACGTAAGATAAAAAAATTGTAAAACTTTTTGCTTATACAGGAGAGGTGGGGGTCTAAAATCATAGAAATATTGCTTAAGTAAGAACGCCCTCTACCACATTTTGTATAATATAGATTAAGCTGGCAAACTTACTCAGATTGATCCGGAAAAACCCCAATACTTGAGTATTGTTATAAAAACTAAAAAAATCGCCAAACCAGAGGTGGTATCATAAAGGCCTGTCAGTTAACTACCGTTAACGATAAAAATGCTACTAAATACATAACTATAGAAGTGTTTTGAGTAAAATTGTTATGTGAGTGTCACAAAGTTCATCAAAATCAATCAAAGTTAATCAGAACACAAATTTTTTCTGGATCGAACAAAATATGCGGCCATCGTTTAAAATGTTTTTACTCCCCGAATCGTTGAAAAAATTATAGTTGACTTGGGACGCATCGTGACATGACACTTCAAATCACAAGGCTATTAGAATGTTTCCTGTATAGTACTGCGATGGTTTTCTCCGTTAAAAGGCATAAAAATCTAACCAAAAAAATTTCATTCGACCACACTTAAATGACAAGCATCACCACCATCTGCATCGTCTACTTAAACAAATGGCTGATCGATCGCTAACGTTCTAAGAACTGATGACAATAATCGAATGCGTTTTGTCAATTACAGCAAGTAATGCACCCACTGAGACAGTATTTTCCCATATAAACAACATTTGGACGCCCAAAAAACGAGTATTAAAAATTGAAAACATTGGCGCTCAAGTTATGGTCAAGTACAACTGGCAAGAAAAATGCCCTGAGTTTCTCAACAAAATCCAGAATGACTGAGAGCTTTTAAACAAAACAGTTTAGGTTGGTAAATACCCGTGTAAAGCCAGATTGGTTCAAATCGCCGGATAGCAAGGTGGCCGCTTCATAACTACAGAATTTGGCTGCTGATCCGGTTTAGTTTAATGCGCAGCTTCCAAGGAGCTGTCTGATTTCGTGATTCATTCGGATTCTTTACGGATTTTCAGCAACTTTATAGGAACCATAAACTCTTCGCATGACCTTCCTCTCGGATGTTGATAGAATTCTATAGTCGATGGGGTTCAGTTTCCAGCTTTTAATTCTGAAGGTAGGCACAACTGTCGAATTAATGCTTTATAAAGTGCGACTACAAAAGAAATTTTGATCGCAGCAGTTTTAAGTACGCCCTGAAAACTCTGTATGCGGCAAGGCTTTTGATATATGCCTGCATGTTATTTGACGATGTTTTTACAGACCCGAGGAATTTGAATTTTTCCACGCGTTCCACTTTGTAGCCAGTATCCAGATCTAGATGTTGTTAGAAGTTTAGTTTTGCCAGTGTTGATTCATAATCTAAGTCGTTTAGCATTTTTTTCAAGTTGTGAACTTGAGTTGCTTACTTGAAGTCAACGTAGAAATTGTGGATGATAGATCTGTGGTTGAACGGTTGGGATGAAAACCATACTGATAGTCGACGATGATAGATTTGGCGAACGGGATAAGTCGAGCAAGTTGAGTGATGCCTCGATAGTTGGCACTTCAGGCGGTCAGCTATATCAAAAAAGGAGCAACGAGAGCTGTTTTCCATTCAGCATGTAGTTCTCCTTCGTCCCAGATCGCAAGAACCAGATTGTATATACGTGAGACAAGAGTTCCTCCATTTTTGAATAGTTCTTCGCGGATCCATCAATACCTGGTGATATGCCACTTTTTAGATTTTTGATGGCAGTTTCCATTTCTTCTATTGATGGATAAGGGACAAAAATTTCGTCACTTGACGGAGAAATTGCTGGAATTGGATCAATTTCATTCGACCTATTCAGTAGGCTTTGAAAGTGGGAGCGCTATACTACCAGCACAATACGTTCGTTTGTTGTAAGTTCGTTGTTTCCATTTTTGATGGTTGTGGATCTTGGGTGGAAATTTTTGTCAGATTCCGCGCATTGGCAAAACACTCTTTCGTATTTCCATTAGCAACAACATGCGGGTTGATATTTTTGATACAAATCTACTTTTTTAGCGCATAGATGATCAGCTGGGAAGCTTCGGGTACTTCTTGTTAACCATTTTTAACGCTTATAATCAACGCTTTAGCGAAAACCGTCGTCGAACCATTCGTTACGTGATTTTGGTGGTCGTTTTCCGATTGTAGTTGGTGCTGGGGCTATAATGGTTGATTAAAGCGTTTGGTATTCTTCTTGCATTTTTAATGGCATCTCAGCGGGATGTCATTCTCTTCTATGTTTCACGAAAAATTAATATTTCCTGATAACTACTCAGTGTTCTTGGATGCTTTAATGCGTCACCATTCCAGCGAATAGCCTTTTTTGCTGGCCGATTAGAGTTAGATGATAACTTGCACTTGTAATTAAAGATAACCAGCATATGACCGGTGTACATATCAGCCTCTCTGCTATGTGATACTTGTAAAGTTTCTCTTTGAGAACACTTAATCGATTTGATTTTCCGTTCTTCCGTTCTTCCGTCATTTAACTATCACATTACCTTGTGGATTTGCTTATAAGGGTAGAAAGTGTTTCAAATAACTATAGATCATACATCATAGCCAGCTCAGTTGTTAGGGCCGATATGTGTTTAAAGCTCTGCACTTTTACCAATTTGAGCATTGAAGCATTTGAGCATCACCTACCACTATTTTTTTATCGTGCCTTGAGATGTTATTGATGACTTCCTCGAGTTCTAGAAAGAACAGGTCTTTGATGTAATCTGCTTTGTCTTCAGGAGGTGCATGAACATTGACGATAGTTACATTAATTTCTTGCGTGCGGATTCTGAGTGTGCATAGCTGCATATTAATTGGGCAGACGTTGATGACATGTTGATTCACGCGATCATGTATGAGAACCCAACTCCAAATTCCCCTCCGTTTTGATGACTGCAATAGTTAAAAGTATATCCTTTCACTGTGTCATATATTCCACTGTCTTGTCATCTTAACTCTTGTGATGCCACTATATCCAGTGTATAGTTATCGACCTGGTTTGTGAATTTTAGGAGATCTCCTGATTTTGTAAGGCTTAATACGTTCCAGGGTTCTATTTTTAAATCGTAGTCCGGGTACAGTTTCCGAGACCAGTGTACCGAGCTCATTCCAAATAATTTTTTTTTTGAAATGGGGGATTAGCCCTTTGCCCAGCCCAAATTTTCATGAATGGGTCCGTTCTGATCTTTAGGTTACCAGAAAAATTTTTATTACGATGTATAGCAAACTGCTTGATTAAAGACAGAGGTCTGCTCCAAGCCGCCCCTTACATGGAGAACAGACACTTGAGTTGTATTGGTTTTACGGAGCTATGGTGTAGAATCATTGAGTATTAGCAGTGCATATTTACTTTGCTCTTCTCAACTAAACTAACCTAACTCTGTCAGCGTTACTTAGCTAGCACTGCGTTGACGTAGAATTTCGCTAACAAATAGCAATGTCAATGGAAAATTGATCGATCCAATACGAAAAATGTAACTTACTATCCATTGAAAAATGTTACATATTAAATCTTATCCATAGCAGTTTATGGTAACTAAAGAAAGCGAAAGGGTAGCGAAATCCAAAATTTGACGTCCTCACCGTGCTTTCTGGGTAATACTGACAGCATAAGGTTAATGTATCAGAGACAAGCAGAGTAAAAACTGCTTAATCAATGACGCTACATCACGGCGAATTGGCGCCTTATAAAATGAATGCGACCCTACCGTCTGTTCTCCATGTTAGGGCTTGGAGCGTGAGTCTGTCTTGGATCAAGTGGTACGCTATATAAACGTGTAAAAAGGTTATTCTACTGACCGTGACATCAGAACGAACCCATTCATGAAAATTTGGGTTGGGCCTGACAACACCCTAACCTCAGAAAAACATTTGTTAAATTTGGAAATCAGAAACAGAATAACAAACCCGGATAAAAAAACGTGGATATCATTGCTCTGCAATAATTTAGATAGCCAATAATCGGCGAACAAGATTTGAATAGTCACTCTTTATACTGTAGAAGTCATCTTTTTCGAAGAGAATTTGGTACTAGCTTTCTTATAGGTCTACGCATACAAGAAGCCGTGATGAATTTCATCCCGGTCAATGAAAGGATCTGCTATGTACGAGTACGCGGTGCATGCAAATATATATTTCTCTTATTGCCATGCATGCAACTACTGCAACTTAGAAAGTCGACGAGAACGATGCTTTCTCCATAACACTGGAAGAGGTTATGAAACAAATATCAACACGCGACTTCATTATGGTTCTTGGTGAATTTAATGGAAAGGTTGGATTTCACATTTCCATAAGATATCTCTTATGGAAATGTGGTGCCAGTACTTTCTTTCCGCATCGGTCGATTCATAAGCAGACTTGGGTCTCACCGAATGGAAAAACTCGAAATCAAATTGATCATACGTTAGAAACAGCACGTTTCTTTTAGAGCGATCTTTTAGCGGTGAATACATTGGAAGTAACCACTCACTTCCTTGTGTGTGCTTTGATAAGGTTCCACTTTCGAAATCCAGGCATTACGAAATTCAAAGAACGGAAACGATTTCAAATCTAATCACTAAATAATGCTGAAACAGAAGAGAGATACCTAAACCATATTGCCAAACATTGGATAAATCAGAAACCATTGATGGAGACGTCGATTTGTCATGGTATTTATTCAAACATGCTGTTTTAAGCGCTGCTGAGGGATTACTTTGCCGACCAGAAAACCACTCCCAGAATCCCTGGATAGATTGAGAATAGTACTAGAAAAATTGGTCTGCAAATTGACAACGATAAAACTAGACATATGAATGTTTCAAGGGAGGCTGAGAAGAAAGATTTGATGTGCGACGATAAACGAAATGAGGGAGTTGAATCGTTTAAATATTTGGGATTAATGCTTGATTTAAAGAGCCGCAAACTTACAGATATAAAAGCTCGAATCGTTGTAGATAATCTAACTTTCTACTCAATTAAACCTCCCTTTGGATCACCATATGTATCAACTAACACCAAACTCAAGTTATACAAGACATTGATTAAATCGATGGTGCGATGTATGGTTCACAAATGTGAGCTCTTACAAAAAATCACATTTATCTGTATTTTAGCGCAAGATCCTACGCTACATTTTTGGTCCACTTAAGACAGACGATGGAGAATACAGAACTAATAACTTTGAGATCACAGTTCTTCTTGACGATCATGATGTAATAGGTTGTATCCGGCCCAATAGGATCGCTTGGTTTGTGCATGTTCTACGAGCCGATTCACAGTCTAGAATGATTCAAAAATGTTCGTTAGTACCACAGAGAGTCGAGGGAGACCACGACTGAAATGGGAGATGGGCGTAATAAACGATTTTGAAAAATTGGCTTGAAAAATTGCGATTGACCGTGGTGAATAATTAAAGCTGATTAGCTTGGCCATGCCCTTACATGGAACTCCAAAAAAAAAAACAAAATTAAACAAAAAAAAAGAAAGATTAAATTTTACTAATTTATTTGATTTATATTTTAATGGTTTAAATTCAAATAAATATTCAAATATAATTGGAACCGGATTTTAAAAATATATAGGGCAATACAAAAGAAATTTTTTTCTTCAAAAATCGGATAAACAGACGAAAAAATTTAAATTTAAAGGTTTAGTCGATTCGTGTTATTTCAAAACATTTCGTGCATAAAGAAAATTATTTTTTTTTCTCCAACTCGTGTTATTTCAAATTCGTGTATAATAAATTCGTGCAAAAACAGAACTGAGTGTATATTATATTTTCCTACAAGAGACGAAAACATGGTTTTTTCGTGAGTAAACATTTGTTCACGAGACGCGAGTGAGACATGTTTACGAACGAAAAACGTTTTTATCTCGCGTATGACATGCAATTTTTTCTATGGAGCAATTCAAAGTTCAGCAAATTTTTGGGAAATTTTGACTTGACGCCTTTTAATTTTGATTATTTTTTTTTATAGATAGTCTTTCATAAATTAAAAATACAAGTTTTCTTTGAATTTTTTTTTTCGACCAGGGGTCTTCACAGGGTGGCCCTTAATTTTTTGTTATTTTGTGATGAGAGTGCATTTTGACGAGCGATTGTAGAAAAACTACTAAATCGATTTTCATAAATGATATGTCGTTGAATAGGTATTAGAACAAAGTTTTTAAAAATGTACACTGTTAATTTTTTGAAATAATTTTTAACGGTGTAACATAAGAAAAAAACGGTGTAATTTAAAAAAAGATGGCGCTACACCTTTTTTTTTGTAACTAAATTGAAGCTTATTTTATATCTAACCACTTGTGAAAGTTTAGGACACGTGTTATTTTTTGTTTTAAAGATAAAATTCGTTGTGCATATAACTGTCGGGAATA
Source organism: Diogma glabrata (assembly GCA_963693315.1). NCBI lineage: Eukaryota > Metazoa > Arthropoda > Insecta > Diptera > Cylindrotomidae > Diogma > Diogma glabrata. The sequence continues at coordinate 41,298 of CAVNZG010001357.1, forward strand.
CATACATTATAAATAGCTGTGCTAATTGGTATTTGGATTGATAAAAATATTTTTTCTTTGTTTTTTAAATAATTATTTGTTTTGTTATATAATTTGTAAACATTTCAATTTGAGGTTAAGTTAAAAGATGATAAATAAATTGAAAGATTAATAATAATAATATTGAAAATGAGAATGAAGATATCACATTACCTCCAGTTACTATAAATATATTAATGGAATTTTTGAAAGAAAAAGAACAACGTGAAAAGTTTGAAAAACAAAGAATTTCATCAAAAGATATTACAGAGGAAATTGGTTTTGAAGAAAATTGGCATGAAGATTACAGTGAAGCAAACAAAAGCAAATAGTAACTAATTTGTACATTACTTGGAGTATATAATGGGATCAAACCCAAACACTATTACGGCGTACTTTACGCCTCAGTCATCGCAAAAGCGTGCAAGATCTATTTTGTCCCCGGAAAATTTGGTGATGGATTCGGAAGCAACAAAGATAGGAGATCTGTCACTCAAATCATTTAATACTTTTATGACTGATTTGTTGGAGAGTAAGCTTGCGGGTGTTGCAACAAAAGCGGATGTCACCCATTTGGAGCACAGAATTGAATCGATAATAAAAGAAAAAAGATAACTTGAAGATCAATTGGAAGTTTTAAATCGAGCATTAGGCTCTATGAAAGAACAGGTGCTATTAGTGGAAAAACAAAGCCGGCAATTTAATCTTATTTTTAAAGGAGTGGCAGCTAAAAGTAATGAGGATGCCACTCAATCGGTCATCGACATCTGCCAAAATATGCTTGGTATTACGGAAAAAGTCAACGTTAAAAGAGCGTTTAGATTATACAGCAAAAACAAATCGGCGTCGCTAGTAAATGTTCCGATCTTTGTAGAATTTGTCACGTACAAAGACGTGATGAATGTTCTTAAAAACACAAGTAAGCTCAAGGGCAAACGAATTTATATTGATCGAGACTATCCGCTTGAAGTCAGACGAATAAGAAGTTCTTTGCTGGCAATCAGAAAAGAAATACTGAAGCATAATGATAAAATATCAGTTCGAATTAAAAATGAAAGCTTAATTGTGGAAAATACAGTTTTTTGGTGGAAAGAAGGTGAAGGTCTAAGAACGGATACAAATGAAGCAGGTACCAAAATAATAAGTGATCTTGTGGGTTTCAATCTACAAGAATTTTTGGACAAACTTCAAGATGATTTTCTGAACGAAGCATCCTCGTCAATATCCAATCAGCATGTGAGAAAAGGTTGAGAAAGCGCCGTCTGTTCGACTGTAACCTCTAATAAACTTGTAACTAGTGATAAAAATGTTTTAGATTTAAGTTGTAATACAATTAGAATTTTAGCATATAATATCTGTGGGCTAGGGAATAAACTATTGTTTGTGGATTTTTTTAATTATGTAAGTAAATTTGATATTTTTATATTATTGGAAACTTTTATTATGGATAGGTATGAAATTTTTGATAAATATTCTGTAGAATTTAATCTCTGTTGGGTGCCAGCTACGAGAATTAGCAACTTTGGGAGAGCAAGTGGTGGTATGTTAATTGGTTATAAAAAAATGGGAAGATTGTCCAAAGCCACGAAATTTGAAAAAATAAATCAAATATCTTTTCTAAGCACGGAAATTCAAGGAAAAGTTACCTACGTGCTGCCAGTCTATCTCAATGGTAACAATTGGAATGAAGATTTTCTATTAATATGTGAAATGCTGGAACAGAATAACAAAGTAAGTTTTATACTAGCAGGAGACTTCAATGTACGAATCGCTGAGAACCAATTCATGGTAGAGGAGTTGATGGAAATTAACCCAAGCTTAAATCAAGTCAGAAAATCGAACGACAAGATTCTAAATCAACGAGGAAAAAAACTTCTAGAAGCGTGCGATGATTATGGGTTAATTATTTTAAATGGGCGTACACCAAGTGATCTAGACGGGAGTTTTACTTTCTTGGGCGTTATGGGATCCTCAACAAACGATTTAGTTTGTTGTTCAATACGTGTTGTTCAATACAATGTTGTTGTTTGAAACGGGCTCTCTTGTTTTTTCTGACCACATGCCCATCATCACTACGTTGAAATGGGGTGAAAATCACTTTACAAAGCGAAAAGGCCTCTCTCCAAAACTGAAATGGGTGAAGGAAAACAAATCCATGTTCTGTAAAAAGCTTGAAACTGGTATGCGGTATATGGGAGACCTGTCTGAAAGTCCGAGCAAATCTTTGCAATGTCTAACTGAACAAATAAAATTAGCAGCGGGAATTCATTTACATCAATCCAAAAAGGGCCAGGAAACAAAAAAGACTCATAACATGTGGCACGATGCGGAGTGTGAATTAGCTAGGAAAAAGTCATACAAATTTCTCCATAGAGCAGCAAAACTGAATACCAAGGTTTCAAAAGATTTATACCTAAAAGCAAATAAAGATTACAAATATTTGTGCAGAACAAAGAAAAAAAGTTTTTACTCTATTCTATATGCATCATTAAATTATATAAGAAACGGTAAAGAGTTCTGGAGTATAGTAAAACCTTTACGCCGTAAGGATACTGCAGTTTGCTCGGTTGGGGTCCCAGCTCTTGCTGGTTATTTTAAGTCACTACTCTCACCACAAACGAATTACACAACGGTATTAACAGTGGAACCATATATAGTAAATGATACACTTGATAGTGCAATAAAAATGGACGAACTACAAGATGTTCTAGGTAAATTGAAACACAACAAAGCACCTGGAGCAGACAGAATACCTTACGAGTTCTACAAAAATGTACCTAATAGTTTTTTATTATATTTGCTTTCATTTTATAATACAATTTTCGAAACAAGAGAGATGCCACCGTTTTTTAAGGAATCACTCATTTTCCCAATTCATAAGAAGGATGACAGCTCGGTACCTGAAAATTATAGAGGTATTTCTTTTATGGATTCGGTTACAAAAATTTTTTGCAGCATATTACTAGGTAGATTAGAAAAATGGGTAATGGAAAACAAAGTGCTCAACGAATTTCAAGCTGGATTCAGAAAGGGGTATTCTACGTTTGATAATATATTTAATCTTAAAAGCATCGTAACCCTGCGACTACGCTCTAAGGGGCAAAAAATTTACACATTTTTTGTGGACTTCAAATCAGCTTTCGATACCATTTTAAGATCATCTCTGTTTTATAAACTAAGCAGTGCTAATATGTCGACGAAATTTTTAAGGGTATTAAGGAGTCTTTATGAAAATACAAAAGCAGCTGTTTGGAATGGCGTTGACCTATCAGAATGGTTTGCTACGGAAATGGGGGTAAAGCAGGGCTGTTTACTCAGTCCTCTACTGTTTGCTTTATTTTTGAACGACTTAGTTGACTTTCTGTGTGGAGGAATACTTATTGGTGATCTTCGAATTAAAGTCTTGATGTTTGCAGATGATATAGTGCTTTTGGCGCCAAGCCCCGAAGTATTGCAGAAGATGATAAATCGCCTGGAAGAGTATTGCAATATGTGGAACTTAATTATTAACCTAGGTAAATCGAAGATAATGATATTTAGCAATGGTGGAAAGAAAGCAGCGATAGAAAACTGGTGGCTGAATGGCCAAGCGATTGAAGTGGTAAATTCTTACAAATATCTTGGTATGATCTTGACCCCACAGTTTTCAATGAGTTCACACATGGATCAGCAATTAACCTATGCCAAACAAGCGCTAAATGTGGTGTGGAAGGATCTTGTAACAACATCAACGGTTCCAATTGCAGCCAAAATTCAGGTCTTTGATGCAGTTAGTAGATCAATAATGTGCTACGGATGTCAGATTTGGGGTTGGGAAGCCTATGACCAAGTGGAAAAATTGCAGAGGTTCTTTATTAAGAAAATTCTAGGACTGCCGAGGAACACACCAAACTACATGCTATTATTGGAAACGAATAGAAGTGAAATTTTTGTGCATACACTCAAACTACACTTCAAGTACATAGTAAACGTGTTGCAGCTACCAACAGAGAGACTACCTCGATTTCTGGCTAATGGGATTATAAGAAATAAAACATCCTGGTTTAGAGGCTGGCAAAGTCTAGCTACAATGCATCTGTGCACACTGCGTGAATCTGTAGGGGATATTTGCACATTAACAATTGAACTGAACAGTATTCTGGCAAAAGTGAGAACCCAATCTGTAATTTCGAACATGGAAAAAGCCCGAGTTTCAAAAAATCATTACGCCTATAGCACCTTTGCTCTTAACCTGGATGAGCGTCATTACCTACTTACAACTTAAAATACGAGGAGATCTGATAAACCTCAATTACCGGCCTTGGCGATCAGGCAATGCCCAAAACTATTCTATATGCAATCTCAATGTACGTGAAGATGCTATCCACTTTGTTGCTATCTGTCCAGTTCTTGGAACAATCAGGAAACGGTACTTTGGGTACGATGCATTGTCTCGGCAGGATGTTTTTGATGTGCTGAATGGATATAGAAACTGGAAGGATCTGTATAATTTTTGCCTGGAAGCCTGGAATTATAGAAACCAACTCATTAATGAGTTTAATTACTAACAAAAGAGAAAGAAAAGAGAATGTCCAACCAACAGAGATTGAATCTACTAATGTTTATATACATATGAATGTCTATATGATATTCTTCTATTCATTTTTGCTGTCCAAAATATTTAGGTTCTAATATTCTTGAATTGTTTTAATTTGGTATTTATTATGCAAGCGAACAGACGGACCGCTGGTCCATTGTTTTTTTTGTAGTTAAGCTTAAATAGAACATTTAGTATGTATAACTTTTTTGAAGAAACAAAAATAAAGCTTATTATTATTATTATTATTATATAACTGTCGGGAATAAGTTTTTTTTGTTCTGAAGGAAAATTATAAAAATGGCGTTAATAATAAAAATAATAATAATAATAATTAGTAAATAATATTTACTATAAAGTTAGAAATCGACAACATAACATTCAAAATCCATATTCTATTTTTTCATGGTTGCGTTGATTAAAATACAGTAAAACTCGCTTTTAGCGTACACCATATATAAAGTACACTTGGTCTATAGAGTACAGAAAATTTTTTTCTTACATCTATAAAAATTTTACGAACAAATTATCCTTCTTATAAGGTACCTCGGCTTATAAGGTTATATCGTACACACGTTTAGTCCCGTGAACTATTTTTCTATGTAATTTGCCCAGTTTATAAAGTACGAATAGAAAATAAGAATACAAAATAAACATAAAAATTTAAAAGTCGTAAGTAGTCGATGCTTTACGATATTTATTATTTTTCTACGAAATGTTTCTGCTTCCTTTCATTAATTTGTTGTGGCTCATGGGTTAATTCGCAAGTAAGTGTTGAGAAAATATTTGCCAATTTATCAGTTTGAATTCTTTAATGCTTTCATTCATGTTTTATAAAAATGCTAAAGGTGCGATACGGCCCCAAATCAAATTAAAATGCAAGTGATCACTTTGGCCAATAAATTAAAATGTTTGGCGGAAGTCGATCAAAGGAAGTCTTTCTCAAGTTAGGGTAATGTTTGAATTGTAGAAAAATTTCTTCGATTGTGCGCAATCGGTTTGTTCATTGAAACGTAAAAAAATTAGATGTGTTAAATTTCACAAAGTAGAGAAAGCCGTTAAAAATGGATCAATATAATGAGCTCTTAAAATGTTCCTCTGAAAAATATTGAAAAATAAGTTCAAATTTAGGATTTTGTAAACTCTAGTGTATTGAACTTTAAAGATAGAGCGAAAAAACTCATAAGGCTTGAAGCCACATACAACAGAAACAGAAACAAATTTTCATACAAATTTTACAGAAACAGAATTTTTTTCTGTCAAATTTGTATGAAATTCTGTTTCTGTTGTATGTGATTGCCCGGCTTTAGATGTCGTTCATTTTATTTCGAAGTCGTGATATAAAGTTAAAGCAACTACCATAAGCTATTGTCTCAAAAAACCTGGGATAACTACGATCATATACTTCGACAGTAACCGATAAAAGGGAGTTTATTAGACGCCTCATACTAAATAGAATCTGAGTATGATGATTTATAGAAATTCGAACAAATTTCTATTTTTGGTCTACAGGAGTGACGATAATGCCTACTCCAGTCCCTGCTATTGACATTTATATGAGCTCACGTTAGATATCACATATCACTGACAATAGCAGTGAGATATTATTAGCCAAGGTGTTATCTTAAGGGTGCTGCCAGATGAACTCTATTGTTATGGAATATATCTCGATGATGGCACTCTATTTTGTTTTTTAAATAAAAAATGTTATGTTATAAGAGTTACAATATGTGTGACAAAAGCACATAGATTTCTGGTAAGATCTAAATAGCACAACAATATGCATTCTGATGTGTCGAGAACGCTTTTTTTCCAACCTTAGTGGATCGAAGGCACTTGTGACTATTGATTTGGGCAAAGCATTCCATTTGTACGATGTATAGACAAAGAAATCCCTTTTCATTTTATCACTATGGCAATGAGTGACCAGTAAAACACCATTGACCATTGACAGGTAAAACAGGATAAACATATGGTTGACGCATGATGGATCCGATTTCATCCGAGCACTGCTGGTGACGATATTTATAAAAAACACCGAGATCAGAGAATTAAGATTTGAAGTCAGGATGGAGTCAGATGCGGCGGGTCAGGATGGAAACAGATGCAGCACCCAAACTTGACAACAATGCTCCATACAAGGACGAATGTAGGACTTGCAAATGTGGAGTAATTAATAAGGAGTAAACTATTTTTTACATCTATTGAGGGCTGAGTTTTTTTGGCGCGCTTTTTACCATCACCATTATACGATCATTCTAGAGTAAGTCGATAGAAATTTTGACGACCAATAAATTTTTTCTCATTCGTCTATTTGTTTGTCACACACACTAATCAAAATATCTTTGGCAAACTCGGTCGTTGATCTGGCAACAATCAATAGCCATGTTTTGGTGGAGTTAAAATTGAACATATTTCAGCCACCCCAATTGGAAACTTTTGCGGACTATCATTTACATAATATGGCTGCGTCTCTCCGGGCGGGCTTTATTCGTTCATGCATTTTCCCAAGATAGGAAAACGAACGACTTGTGCAGTGTACTATCATCTGCAAAATTATTAATTGGGTTACTGATGATTTTCATTTCATATAAATTAAAAATAAAGTCGTGACAAAACTAGGCCTTGGGGTAAATCAGCGTTAATTAATTTAGACGCAGAAGAAAAGCCATCGATGGATACCGAAATGTATCGGTCGGTGAGAGTTTTGAATAAACAACACAACTGCGGGGTTAAATCCGTACGCTACGCGCTTGCTGATCAGGTTTGCAGGCTGGATTTGATCAAATGCAAATTGACGACTAAATTGTAATTAAATTGGAAAATATTATTCAACTTTGCCTTAAACAACAGAAAATTACTAATTATTTTTCAGTAAAAAAATTGTCCATCGAAGCTTAATCTGAGTAGTGGCTACTACTAATATGGCTACTACTAATATATGTAAACATTCTCATTCGAAAATATTAACATACATATGTTTATGCAGCATCGGTTTGATTAGCTTTAACATAATTATTTTATGATAATGAATTGTTTTTAAATGGTATGTTGCTATTTTTTTTGTGATCGCTTTTATATCAATTAACATGTAGTAAATAATTTAATATGAAATACAATGATATAATGAGCATAACAGGCAAATTTGCTTATGCTTTTTTAATTTTTCTGGATATAACGTACCATGGTGTATAAGGTACGCCTACGTCGGTCCCTTAACCGTACTCTATAAACGAGTTTTACTGTACTTTGTAAAATTATAAAAGTAAATTAATTATTAACTTGCCCGTCAAACAAACCGCGTCTGTGCGTCTGTTCAACAAGCGCAAATACGTCCAATATTTTATCTTGCGCCTGTTTTACGTGCACAAAAAATATAACTTTTCAAATTTTCTACAAGCGCCTTTGCATGTCATTTTCTTGTCGGTTGTTCTCAAACACAGTACAAGTACTTAGCAACCACAGAAGTTTGATCTTTTCTGTATGCCTTGTGCATGTCGCGTGGCAAACCTGCAATTTTTGGCTATAAAAACAATTTTTTGGATTATAAACATACAAAAATACATTTTTGTTTGCCTATTCTGGGCATGGTCGGTGTTCTCCCTTACCAAAAGAAAGGAAATATATAAATTACTAAAATCTAAATATAAATAAATTATTATTGTTAACACAAAACATGTGTTATTGTGGGTGTTTTGAGCATGAACCGCGTTCGTTGCTATATAATACAGAAAATATATACAAGAATAACAAATTTTTCAGTTAAAAATAATGATACAAGTTTGTGTGTATGTTCTGGGCACGGCTGGCGCTCGTCCCTACCTAACATAAATTAATGTAACAACAGAATGAATTATTTGGTGCATGTACTGCGGATGAGCCGCGTTCTTCCTTACCGAAAAGCATGATATAAATTAGTATTGTACACACAAAACATATGTAACTATGTATGTTTTAAGCATGGTCCGCGTTCGCCGTTATACTAAAAAAAATTAATGATTAGGTATTACAAGTTGTTCATGTAAGAGTAATCAGCTATACAAGTTTTTGTGCATGTTCCGTGCATGAACCGCGCTCGCACTCATCAAATAATAAAAAAATAAGTTAGTTTGGGAATTAACATACACATGTCGTTATTTACAATTCGACTCGTACGATTACCAACTTTGCTTAGGCAGTTTGAATATAGATTTTGAAGTGATTTATTCTGTGCATTTTAAAAATAAACTGAAAAATTATATTATATTATATAAAATTATATTATAGTATAGTATTTGTATATTATATATTATTTGATTGAAATATTATTTGAACTAATTTAAATAAAACTATAAATAAACAATTGCGTTTTTTTTTCAAATAAATGTTTACATAACTCATACTCAAATGGGGAGGATATTTTAAATATGTGTTACATCTTCTTGCCTAGTTTTTTCATTCACTTTATAACACGTATATGCAATATTGTTATTTTTATTGCACAACAAGTACAGATGTGCTTGTTAAGACACATTTGAGGCTGCCTATAAGCACTACTTTAAGCTTGTTCTGTGCCCATACGCAAAGGGTTTTAAACCATCGGTGCAAGTGAAATGGATATGCAACATACTTTTGAGGCTGCCCATAAGCATTGCTATGAGCTTGTTCTGTGCTCAAGCGCAAGATACTGTACGCCGTCAGTGCTAAAAGGGATGGATATTAAACACACATTTGAGGCTGTCTATAATCAAACATTTGCGCCTGTTCTGTGCTCATGCGCAAGAGTTTGTACGCTGTCAGTGCAAGTGACATGGACATTAAACATACTGTTGAGACTGACCATAAACAGCCCTTTGAGCTTGTTCTGTGCTCATGCGCAAGATACTGTACACCGTCAATGGTAAATGGCACAGATATTAAACACACTTTTGAGGCTGTCTATAATCAATCATTTGCACCTGTTCTGTGCTCATACGCAAGAGTTTGTACGCCATCAGTGCAAGTGACATGGACATTTAACATACTTTTGAGACTGACCATAAACATTCCTTTCAGATGATGCTGTGCTCATGCGCAAGATACTGTACACCGTCAGTGCTAAACAGAATAGATATTAAACACACTTTTGAGGCTGTCTATAATCAATCCTTTGCGCCTGTTCGGTGCTCATACGCAAGAGATTGTACACCGTCGGTACAAGCGCTTGCGCTAAGGGGTTTAATGCATTGTGTATGTACTTCTTAATGACTTGTGTCGTACTGCGCTTGTCTCATACACAAGGACGCAAAACATACATTTTACAAGCCCAAATGTTAAAATTGTTTGACGGGTTGTTCCTTTGCAAAGTAAAATTGCTGGTTTTGTATTTTGTTTATATTTTTTTTTTTAAATATTTTTCCCCAGATTTATCTCAAAACGTAGTTGGACAGCTTATTATAGATACTCAAAAATAATTCAAAAATAAAAATCAGAACTTGATATATATCGGATATATATCTGAGGATATATATCTATATAAATATCATGATATTTGCCAACCTTGCAATCGCAATGTTTCATGTTAGACCTAGAACCCACGGTGAGTTATAAAAAATCTAAACAAGATGAAAAACATTAATTTTAACTATTTCCTTTTTATTTTCTTTACTGTACTTATTTTCATAGAAATAATCTTATATTTTTCTTAAAATTAAAGATGTTTTACTGCGGCCCACATAAACTTAGACCTGGTTTATTTGGCACGCGCTTGTTTTTTGAGCTTGTCATGGTTGATTTATTGACTCTTTGAGACATATTAATCGTTTACCTAAAGACAAATGTAAACGTTATTGGTTTATTTAACTATTTTCTTTCAATTCTTTTACATATAGGAAAAAATTAGCTTTATATTAAGCCAGTTGCCGATGGTATATATTTGGTAATGGGGTACTGGATTATGGATTCATTTTGGATTTTGCATTTTGCTATATGCCTATATGATATATAATATCTGATATTTAATATCTATAGTGTTTGATATCCTGTATATAGTATCTGGTATCCTGCATCTGGTATCTGGTATCTGGTATCTGGTATCTAGTATCTTGTATCTGGTATCTGGTAACTGATATCTGGTATCTGGTATCTTGTATCTGGTATCTGGTACCTGGTATCTGCTATCTGGTATCTGGTATCTGGTATCTAGTATCAAGTATCTGGTATCTGGTAACTGATATCTGGTATCTGACATCTTGTGTCTGGTATCTGGTACCTGGTATCTGGTATTTGGAATATGGTTTTCTCGTATCTGGTATATATGGCATCTGGCATCTGTTACCCGGTTTCAGATACATAAATTTGATACCGAAATGGACATTCTAAATATTTTAACCTTTGCTTCACGAAATGCATTCAGCAGGTTTATAAACTAGCTGACATAATTTTAAAAAACTATTCCCAAAAATATGCTAGTGTATGTAAATTACAAATAAATTAAAATAGCGCCAGACTTTCTTTTGGACTTTAGCCAAATATTATTATTAAAATTTAAACTATGTCTATCAACACCTACCTACTCTGTGTTTATACAATAAAATATAAATACATTTCATAATAATATTTCTATTGTATAAAGCTCATCGAGTAAATAGCGCGTTTTTGTGTTTACAAATCGATTAAAATTTTTTTCTGTTTTTCCAGGAAAACATATCAACACAAAAAACAATTAAGGTCACATCAAACAACCACTTTGCAGTGAGATCAATTTTAGAACATACAAAAATAAATAAATAAGTAATTAAAATGCAAATATGAATGTTGCCAAAAAAACTAGCGGTAATATTCACCGAATCCGAGAGTTTGAATTGGAAAAGGTATGACTATTAAATAATAACATAAAAATACATAACATTAATTATTTTATTTATTTATACATGAGAGTAGGTTAGCCTAGCTGAAGAATTTGATATATTACAAATTGTAGGAGAAGGATGGTTTGGCAAAATTTTACTTGTCGAACATCGAACTACCGATGCAGAAATGGTATTAAAGGCATTGCCAAAGCCATATGTATCGTTAAGAGATTTTTATAGAGAATTTCATTATGGTTTACATTTGGGAACACATAAAAATATTGTAACAACATTTGATGTTGCATTTGAAACAGCAGGATTTTATGTATTTACACAGGAATATGCACCACTAGGTATGTGGAAAACTTTTATTTTTGAACCTCATAAAAATATACGAAAACCAAAAACTATTTATTTTAGTGGTAGTGTCACGTAGACGTAGGTCGTAGAGTACTAATTCTGATTTGATAAAAATTCTAAAACTAATTACATAATAAATGCTGACGGAACTTTTTTATTAAAATTAATTACAAGAACTGAAAGTCAAAGTTTTGATGTAATAGTCTGAAAAATGATCTAGTATAATACTAATGTCAAAAAGGTCAACAAAGCTCATGCTTCGTCGAAGCAACCGATTTGATTTGATTATGTATTTTTGTATCTCCATTGAAAAGCAGGACAGTCGGAGATAATGTCGTTTTTATTCTTATGGTAAAGCAATCTTACCCGGTTTCTCCACAATTTAGTACAAATATTGTTTTCGCTATAGAAAAAGCTCTAGACCAATTACAAGGATTGTTCTGATCAACGAATTTTCAATTGAAACCATTTTCCTGAAAACTACATTATGTCATAGCACTACTTCATTTTTTCTAAGACGTTAACAGTAGTAGTAACATATGTTGATCAAATTCGTAGAAGTATCTTCAATGCTCATGTTTTTGTGTTTGCTCTAAATTCATCTGAGGTACACAAGTCTCTGTATTTTTGTAAGCATTTTCTACCACTCTAGATATGCGTGTTTTAAAGCTTATTTACGAGGCTGATAGACATACTGGTACGCGGGTCGAGTTGAAGATTTTTGCATATGCATAACAATTATGTCTGTCCAGTAGTTTCCAGTAGAAGTTGACTCATGTGGTTTTATGATGTTGGTTTGTGGTTTTAGTGGTTTTAGTATAAAAGGAGGATAGTGGATTGTCGGTTGGTGTTCTATGTAAAAACATATATACGCGTGGCAGAACATAGAAGTTTTTTTCGAAACAACCCAATTATTAATATAGCCCTTTCTGTTGTTTTGATCAAAGTAAGGTCAAGTACCTTGTTTCTGATTGGGGGTGTAAAGTTAGGAGCTCTGCTTTTGCTAGAAATAAACTAAAAATTAGTATACAAATATACACAAAAGAGTTAACACTCGGCCATTACTGTTTGTTGAAGAAGTAGTGCTACAGTTAGCTATAGGTAGTTTTCTAGCACATCAGTAGCACAGGCACTAAAAGTTCATTGCATTATCACTTAAATTGTAATTTTTACTTCACAGGCAAAATTACTTCGGTCTGAAAGACCTAAGTATTACATTCATGAGCCAAAGTGAAATTCTTACCCCCACTTTTTTGACATTTCTCGACGTTTTAGGACCTACTGATTCTAAAAAAGCAAAAAAAAGCTTTTGGAAAAGTTCGAATTTTTAAGAATTTTTGGAATATTATTGGAATTTAGAAAAAGTTTAAATATTTGATTTTATTCTAATTTTTGGAATATTTTTGGAATTTTGAAAAAAGTTTGATTTTATTTAATATAACAAAAATAATTTTATTCCAAAAATAAATTTTGATTATAATTTTTCGGCAACGTATTGATGTTTCGTGTTAGTTTTGTAGTAAATTTTTAAACAGAGATAAAAAATACTTGTACTTTAATAAAGAGTTATGTTTGATATACATCGCTGCCCAAAACTAAAAACCATGTCCTCATAAAAGTTTTATGCCAAAAACTATATCAAAATCCTCAACCCAGACCGAAGTCTTGATATCTCAGAGTTGTGAGATTTCAGCCCCTCCATATTTTATTTATAGATTGAGAATTACAAATTTTTGTGTTAGGTACTGTTTGACTTATCCACTCACTACTCGATTTACTTGTTTTCCACTGATTGATTACCCTGTAACTCGACTGATAGACTGATCGATAAAGTTGTTGCTTTTAATGTACTGAATTTATCGAGATTGTTAATCTTGCAAAAAAATTATTTATTGAAATTAAAATTCGAAATATCTAGTTAATGTTAATTTTGAAATTGATCGAAATTCAAAACATTAAGAAATGTTACTTTTGAGTTTGTTGGAGGAAAGGAGTAGCTTTTACTACATTCCTCCCCGCACGAAAAAAATTTGTGTTCATCGTTGGAAAACTTGCAAAAAAAATTTAAATAAAGTATTTAGCGATGAAGAAGAACTTTAACAAATAATATATTCTAAATTTTATGGTTGTCGTTTTATTTACTTATTTAAATTTTAATTGAATTGTCTCTCATACAACGTGGCTAAATTTACTTTTAGTTTGTTTAAAAACAGATTATCAGAAAGAGATCCTACAGGCTACGCCAAAATGTAATACTTCTAAGCGATTGACACAACAGTTTTTTCAATATGTAGTGCTGCTATTGGCTAGATAGTTTTCTAACCACATTAGTATCGCAGGCGTTAGAAATTTATTGCATTAGCACTTGACTAATTCAAATAATTGTTACTTCACAGGCAAAATGTGTTTATATGTTTTTATCTTTACATGAATAGTCTAAAAGTTTACTTGAACTAACTAACTTCACAGTTTTTTGCTTCGTACTACTTCAGTATTTCTTAACGTAACCACGTTTGGTTACCTTTTTGCAGGAAACTTTATTTTAGTTGCTTGCAGATTGGTAGTAGCAGTAAAATATTTGCTTGTCTTTCAAGAAGTGGATGCAGAGGTCTCAATGTAAGTAACCTTTAGTCCTGAAGTAGAAGAATTAGTAGCTCACCAAGTATCGGTTAACTATTGGTTAACAAATAAATATTGGGTACTACTTTTTTGGTTTCACATTTAAGGAGCTGTTTTGTTTCAATTCAGCTTGAGCTTTCAGATTTTGTGTTGTCTCACCGAAACAGGATTAAGAAAAAACAGCAACATCAAAAGATTCTGCTCGCACTCAGTTGCCCAGAGATTTTTTCTTGTCTTCTTTACCACAGTCGGAGAGATATGCTATGAGCATAGTAGGTTGTTCTTCCTTTTCCCCCAACATCACGATATTTTCTTTTCATATCAACCAACAACAAGGTAGGGAACCATGTAGTGGTGACGACTCCTTATGTATATTAGTTGTTTGTTGACATATATTACAACTTTTTATAAATCTTTCAATGTCTTGGTCAATTTTATACCACTAGAAGTATGACCTTTAATTATTCCAGAATAATTTTCTTGTAGTAAATTTAATACTTTTCTTATAAATGAACTGGGATAGGCACCCGTTTTTTTCGTACTTAAATACTTAGATTCAGATCTTAAGGAGTTTCATTTGAAAAAATAAAAAAATTATGCAATTCTTTTCTTCAATATCGGTTTTTTTTATTTAAGGAAAGTCTTCAGAGAGCGTCAACATTCCCCATTTGGATCCTTTACAATTTATTCGGATGGATTTTGTATGAATATATTGATAGTATCACAGAACAACATTGTGTACGATTTGTCGTTACTGCGACGTATTTTTTTTTTGACAAAGAAACTTTTGCTATTGCTAAAAATATTATAATAATTTTATGTGGAATTCTCAGCGCCCGGCTAGCTCAGTCGGTAGAGCATGAGACTCTTAATCTCAGGGTCGTGGGTTCGAGCCCCACGTTGGGCGAAGTTAACAATACATATTTTTTTTATATATATTTTGTTTTTATTATTATTTAAAGGCCATATTACCCATCATATTACCCATATTGCCCATCAAATACAAATATAAAACAAAAAACATGAATAATTCAAATAAATTAAAAGTAAAACACAAGATAAGAACAATAAAAGGAAACAAAATAACAAAAGAACAATTAATAAAAAAAAAACGTCCATGTATTATTTAATATCAAGAAAAAAAATCGATTCTCTTTTTTCCCAAATAAACTTTCTCATTTACACAAACCTTCCGTTCTTAGATCAACTCATTCAGTCACCTTTCACACTTCTATTCCACTCCTTCTAACAAACTCATACACATCTCTGATTCGCATTCTATCTAAATTTTAAACTTCATTCAATCGTCTTCCACTCAAGATTGGTATTGAATTGCGATCTGATCTGGTCGTACTTAGAGCACACCAGAATCAGATGTTCAATATCCTCCATCACACAACATCTTTCACACAAATTATTTCCATTCAGATGACGTTTATACAAGCATTCCTTTCAATTGCCATGATTCAATCGTATCCTTTCAATCGTTCTTATCATCCTAGAACTTCCTTTGAGGCCCTTATATTAACGTTTTCTCAAAGAAATACTCACTAGCTCTCTGTACTTTTTGCCTTTCACTTGACTTTTATTCTCATATTCACAGTTCACACTCCCATTTATGCCAAATCATTTGCTGAAACATTCTAAGTACATCCCTTTCATCCTTCCTTTCGTACACAATGGCTTGCTCGTTCATACTTCTCCTTTTCGCTAACATATCGGCCTTTTTATTTTCAGTGATCAGACAATTGAAGAAAACTCGTTAAAGTTTTTGCTCAAAATGGAGGCCTTATAGGTTTTCTTAAAAGACAACCCCCCCTTGTCTACCTTGTCAACATTTCCTCAATTAGTTGATTTTGGTTCGTCTTCATTCTCACTATCTCACTATCTCACTATCTCACGAATAAAGACAGTGGATTGGAGTCGAATTTATCGCCCCCAATACCAATCTCACACATTCATTCTCGACTTTCATCAACTTACGAAAACCAACTACAGAACCATCACCATACACTCCTATTCCATACGCAATTTTTGTGGAAACTAAAGCCTTTCGTAGCAGTCAGTCACACCAGGATGAACTCCCCATTTCGGTTTGCTCACTCTTTTGATAACATTCAGTCTCTTCTTACACTCATCAGCCAGGAACTCCATGTGTTTCTTAAAGTTCATGTGCCGATCGATCCAAATACCCAAATACTTAACTACATTCACTTGTTCAATTCTATCATTCTCCACTCTAATATCTAACACTCTCTGTGGTCCCATTCGAAATCTCATAGAATTACATTTGCTCACATTCACTCTAAGGTTTAAGCTCTTAAGCTTCAGCACAACCTAGTTTACATCATGCTGTGTTCACTGAATCGCTTCGTCAGGAGATCTACCTTTTAAAACGATAGCGATATCATCTGCAAACTGCAGGATGATTAGTTCGCTATCGCTGATCCGGTGTATCTCCCGCGAATAAAGATTGAAGAGAGTCGGTGATATTTTACTACTCTGCGGCAGTCCTAAATTCACCTCCTCACTCAATCTAAAAGTTTTCCCACTCATAGCTATTCTTTCTCCTTTCACTAATAAACACGTATATCCATTCAATCTATTTCTTCGAAAACCCCAAGTCTGTAAGAAATTGGCTTAATTTCCTCGGAACCACATAATCATAAGCCCTCTGAACATCCAAAAATACTGCTACCATCTTTCTGTTATCCTTTCTCACTTCCCATACACACTTTTCCGGTTCTTTCTGAAGCCATACGTAGTCTCGGGCAACAAGTTATTCTCATTCACAAATCTATCAATCCTTCCTTTCAACATACCATTCACCAATTTTATCAAAACATTCAACATACATATACCCCTATAACTTGATGCCAATTCAAGATCTTTGTATTGGAACCACTCTGCTTTCTTTTCATTTATCTAGTATTTCGTTTTCCATCCATGCATTATTGAGCACAGAAAACAAATTTTGCTTTGCTTCCGTGCCCAATTTTTGAATCATTCTATACTCACTCTATTTTTTCCTGGGGTAGTACACTTAGAGGTGTCTAATACCTCCATGAACTCACTCCACATAAAAGATCCACTCATATAATCACTTTCACGTACATACACACTCACACGTAGTAGATTTCTGTCCAAATTTTCTGTTTGTGCAACGATAGCTTCCATAAACACAAAGTTAGGCAAAAGAACACTGCGCAGTCGAATACTGGTTTTAGCCACTAAAGCAACTCCACCATATCCGTCGCCTTTCGGCTTAGACAGAAACCTATAACCAGTCTTGAGAAACGTCTTGTTTGCACGCTCCCATGTTTCACTAACAAGCACTACATCTATACTTGTATTTGCCAGATAGTTGTGTAGCATAGCACGCTTAGCGTAAATACTTTGAGAATTTATTTGGCCAATACTTAATCTTTCATTGGATCTACTCATCTACTCTGAAAATCGTAGCTGAATTAGAAAAACAATTATTTCAACTGAAAACATTTTAGGTAAGCTATGAAGAACTTCCAACAATAACGAATTGTATAACTCGGTGAGGTAGTTATTAAGACATCGAACATTGGATCAAAAGTTTGGGGTGCGATGGTCTGGGGTGCGATGGTCTGGTCAAACCGCTTTTTTTTTATTTTCTGTTTATAATTCCAGTGGGTGTTTGCCTATTACTTAATCGATTTCTGCTTATTAAGCTAGAAACACAACACGGGCGAAATCGTCCAACGACGACGTTAGTAACATTAGAATACACAGGATACATACATTTCAAACACAACTACAGCGATAAACGAAAAAGTTTTTTTCGTCGGAGAAATTTAGATTCTATTTCTAATTTATCATCGGCGATGATTATTGCCAGATATCAATTTTATTTTTATTTGGCTGCAAGGGTAATTTTTAATGTTATTGTGACAGTGCCGCCAACTGAAAAATATGATTTTCTGATGTTTTTCGCATTTCTGAGGTTGTAATCGTTTTGTTTTGAGTTGTCAACTGAATTTTCAGGTTATCTTCAAAGTTCGGTTTTATTCATTTATATATTTTCATAATTTGTATTTTGTATTTTATTTTTAAAATTAGTTATTAGTAGACAAAGTATTATTATTTATTTATTAGTAAAAATTAGTTATTTTTAAAATTGAAATTTGTGAAATTCATTTTGACAAAGAACAAAGTATTTTAGTTTATGCAATTTTATTTTTGACAGCTTGTCACGGTGACGCCTTTGTTGTGGTTACAACAGCGAAATTGTAGACGTCTTGTTCTTGTCCGACGTTATCGTCCGTGTTGTTTTTCTACCTTAAATTAGAAATTGTGAAAACCTTTAGATACAAATAAAATGAAAACTAAAGATATTCAACTAAAACTTGCAGTGAAGCATTAACGTAACATTAGCTTTCATTTAAGACATATATACAAGGAATCGAAGAGATGGAAAATCTAGTTTCTAACCCCTAAGCCGCTGATTCAATTGGGCTGAAACTTAATAAAGTTTTGGTAGTGAACACACACAGAAAGTTTGAGTTGAATAGCTTCAACAGTTTTAGGGTAGCGAAAATCCGAAATTCTACGTCCACGCCGTGCTACCTGGGTAACGCTAACAGAATTAGGTTGGTGTAGTTGAGAGGGGCAGAGTAAATACTGCTTATACTCAATGATTCTGCACCATGGCGAGTCATTGGCGCCATAAAACCAGTGCAACTCAAGCGTCTGTTCTCCATGTTAGGGGCGGCTTGGAGCGGGCGTCTGTCTTGGATCAAGCGGCTCGCTATATAAATGTGTAGAAAGCGTCTGTTCTCCATGTTAGGGGCGGTTTGCAGCGGGCGTCTGTCTTGGATCAAGCGGCTCGCTATATAAACGTGTAAAAAGGTTGTTTCTGGTGACCTTAAGATGCAGAACGAACCCATTCACGAAAATTTGGGTTGGGCGAAGGGCTAACACCCCATTTCCGTAAAAAATTATTGTCATGAATTCTGTACACAGGCCTCGGAATATCTCGGATTCAATATTGGAACGACCTCGGCAACTGTACCCGGACTACGATTTAAAAATGGGAACCTGGAACGTGCTAAGTCTCAGAAGACCAGGAGATCTCCTAAAACTAACACAACAAGTCGAGAGCTACACACTGGATATAGTGGCATTACAAGAACTAAGATGGCCAGTTAGTGGAATCCATGAAACAACGAAAGGATACACTCTTTATTATTGCGGTCATCAAAACGGAGGAGAATTTGGAGTTGGCTTTCTTATACACCGTCGCGTGAATCAGCATGTTATCGACTTCTGCCCAATTAATATGCGGTTATGCACACTGAGAATCCGCACGCAAAAATTCAATGTAACGATCGTCAATGTTCATGCACCTACTGAAGATAAAGCAGATGATATTAAAGACCTGTTCTTCCTAGAACTCGAAGAAGTCATCAATAACATCCCGCGGCACGATATGAAAATCGTGGTAGGTGACTTTAATGCTCAAATTGGTAGGATTGCAGAACTTAAAACACATATCGGCCCCAACAGCTTGCATCATACCAGCAACAATAACGGTTTTCGCGCGGCCGAGCTGGCTATGATGTATGATCTAGTAATTTCCAGCACTTTCTTCCCTCACAAGAGAATTCACAAAGCAACGTGGAAATCAAATGACGGAAGAACAGAAAATCAAATCGATCACGTCATGATCTCTAAGAGACACTCTACAAGTGTAACTGACGTTCGATCATACAGAGGTGCTGATATGGACACCGATCATATGCTTGTCATCTTTAAGTACAAGTGCAAATTATCATCTACATTTAACAGACAAGCAAAAAAGACCGTGCGCTGGAATATCGAAGCATTTAAACATCCGGAAACGCTGAATAGATATCAGGAAATAATAACACAAAACATAGAAGAGCATGACATCTCTTCTGAGATGCCATTAAACATACAAGAAGAATGGCAAACGCTTCAATCAATAATTATAGCCGCAGCACAAACTACAATCGGAAAACGACCACCGAAATCACACAACGAATGGTTTGACGACAAATGCCGCCAATCCGTTGAAAATAAACAAAAACTGCGAGAAAAATGGTTAACAAGGAACACCCGAAGCTCCCAAGCTGATTATCTATGCGCCAGAAAAACCTCAGCAAAACTTCTACGTAAAAAGAAACGCGAACACATGAAGAGCTGCATCGAAAACATCGACCTACATGCGGCCAACGGAAATTCAAAAGAGTGCTTTGCCAATGCACGGAATCTGACAAAAGATTTCCACCCAAGATCTACAGCCATCAAAAATGAAAACAATGAACTTACAACAAGTGAACGCGATGTGCTGGCAGTGTGGCGATCCCACTTTCAAGACCTTCTGAATAGAACGAATGAAGTTCATCCTATTCGAGCAATTGCTCCGTCAAATGAGGAGATTTTTGTCCCTTACCCAGCAATAGAAGAAGTGGAAGCTGCCATTAAAAAACTGAAAAATGGCAAATCACCAGTTTTCGATGGTATTCCCGCAGAACTTTTGAAAAATGGAGGAGCAGCTCTGGTCTCACGTATATATGATCTGATTCTTGCAATCTGGGACCAAGAAGAACTACCTGCTGAATGAAAAACAGCTCTCATTGTTCCGCTGCATAAGAAAGGTGACCGTCTAAAGTGTGCGAATTATCGTGGCATCGCACTGTTGAACACGGCATATAAAATACTAGCTAATGTCGTACTTGCTCGACTCATCCCGTTCGCCGAATCTATCATCGGTGACTATCAGTGTGGTTTTCGTCCCAACCGTTCAACCACAGATCAATGTTTTAC